>CM026428.1:3517275-3619620 GCA_014871385.1 Ceratodon purpureus
TTGAGCCTTAAAAACAGCACACTTCATATTCACTTCTTAATGATCACATTTTGCCCATTGTCGTCCACTTTATTGTGCCTCCCCCTCCCCTAGATCATTTTAATATCACTTGAGTGGACATTGAATCCATGTCTAGATTTCCTCACTCATCATCTTGAGTGTGTAAGTGACTGACTTTCCCAAAAAGACATTAGTGTCTGTCATTTTATAGAAGATTCCTCAGAAGTCTTGAGTCTCTCTAGTTGTTACATCTCATGTAAGAGATATCAAGTCACTTGTCATTGTTGTTTCCATCAAAGAGCTTGTCGCGCCTATTTACATCATTAAAGCAAGAAGGTTCATTGGAAGTGAAGAAGATTCATTAAAAGTCACATGTGATTGCTGTTTACATCATTATCTACGGTGGCTATTCACATCATAGAATAAAAAGGATTAGTAGACCAGGGACCTCACATGACTCTATGGCTTTCAACATCAAAGAAGAAAGCACATATTAGACGACAGCTGTGCATCAATATTGCTGATAATTTTATTATGAGTTGAACGGACATTGCATCAGTGAATGAATTTCTTAGATTACAATATTTGTCAAAAAGTCACTTGGCCTTGATGTTGGACACATCATAGAAGACAAATCCAATTGGATAGGCCATTGACTCCAACTATCCTACATGTACTAAACAAAAGATCCATTCTAGCCAGACATTGTAAGTAGGAAGCATAAGATTAGAGAATTTGTTTCATTTGATTTGGCTTACATACATAAAAAATGACATCTATATATTTAAGTAATTTTTCTTGTGAGTAACATATGACATCTAAGTTGTGCATTAAGTGGCTATCATCTATCAAGAGCCCTTGGATGCATCCTTCAAAAGTTAAAAACATGTGTAATGAAATGTGCCTTACAAAAGTGTCATAAATTATGTTTCAAGAAGGAAGCTGTGATGATGAAGTTAGAAATCATTTGTACTTTTGTACAGTTTGGAAAAATGACAGATCCTGAATAGTGTCGTATCCCATTTTGGGAGCACTAGGGTAGGCCCTCAGAGGTTATGTTAAACCCAAGTTCTTGCTGTTAAAAAACAATTTTGTGTAACTACTGGGAGAAGCACAATAAAGTGGACCACAAAAGTGCTTAGCTATTTGTCAATTTCAGCCTTTTGCAAAAATTGCACAAAAGTGATGGAAAGATGTACTGAAGTCAATTTTTTCTGCTGCTAATATGGATGAACACAACTTGTTTTTTCTACAAGTTGAAAAAGTTTCGTGCAAAGTAGACTCTTTAAAGTTATTGTATGAAGGCTTTAAATCCAACTAAAGTGAATGCAATCATTTGAAGAAGTGTCTAGAAATGAACCAAAACTATCTAAAAATCACTTTTAATTAAGTGGTGCCCTCCGTATGTTTAAGAGGTATTCTAAAATAGTCAATTCATATACTTGTTAATTGTTTAAGGTTCCAAAAGTACCGCAAGGATGTTTTTTAAGAGGGTCACTTCCGCGGTACTTTATGTCGTTTGCTTTCACGGAAGGGCGTAAGCATGGTAAAGTGGACCAAAAAGTGCTTAACTATTTGTCAGTTTCAGCCCTTTTGGAAAAATTGCACAAAAGTGACGGAAGATGTAATTGAAGTCAATTTTTTTGCTAATATGGATTCTCAACTTGTTTTTCTACAACTTGGAAAAGTTTCGTGCAAAGTACACTTTAAAGTTATTGTATGAAGGCTTTAAATCCAAGCAAAGTGAATGCACTCATTTGGAAAGTGAACATAACGGTTTAGGGTTTTGTCCGAAATCACTTTTAATTTCGCGGTGCCCTCTCTATATTTAAGAGGTATTCTAAAATTGTCAATTCATATACCCATTAATTGGTTTAGCATTCCAAAAGTACCGCAAGGATGTTATTTAAGAGGGTCACTTCCGCGGTACTTTTTGTTACTTTTTTTTCACCGAACATTGTTTTTAAAATTGAGAAAAACATCCTCTAAAGACAACAGAGGGCACCAAATGAAGAAATCAAGACTTCGGAAAAGTTCATTTTCATGATTTACAACTAGTGGTCAAATTTAGTTTCAATTCAAAATGTTTTTTTTAATGAACTTGTGTAAGATACCTTGCGACAACACCCTAAAATGTGACTAAAATGCTCAAAAACTACAACCAAAATGCTCAAAATCAGCTTGAGCTTTAAAAAAACAGCACACTTCATTTCACTTGTTAGTGGTCACATGTTGCACTTTGTGGTCCACTTTATTGTGCTTACACAATCCGGAACAATAAACATTGTGTTTTCAAATTGAAAAAAACATCCTCTAAAGACAACAAAGGGCACCAAATGAAGAAATTAAAGACTTTTGAATAGTTCATTTTATGATTTAGAATTAGTGGTCAAATTAAGTTTCAATCGAGGATGTTCTTTTTATGATGATGGGTGAAAGATACCTCAGTGACATCCTAGAAAGTGACTAAATGCTCAACACTACACCAAAATGCTCAAAAAATCAGTTTTGAGCCTTTAAAAAACAGCACACTTCATATTCACTTCTTAGTGATCACATTTTGTACTTTGTAAATTGTGGTCCACTTTATTGTGCTCTCCTCTACTTTCAACATTAGGGAATCATGCAGTGTCATGTCTTGGCCCTTTGCACAAGCCATCATACGAAAGGTGGTTTAGAGTACTGAAATTACGCTACTTGGTGAAGGATCACGAACCTGCCTTAGCTGCACAATATGGAGATGGTGAGTGAACACTGCGATAATTAGGCAACGAACATCTGGTTCTCCTCCCAATCTCCTTTTGGTTCCAAGTTCTATGGTAGAACGACCAAAAATGGCGCAGTGCCAAAATGGAGCTCTAGTCATCTTCCCTCAGAGGTACATAATAGCTTCCCCACCCAACAGTACCATGTACTGATGGAAAACATTATAGGGTGCGATTTTAGGGCACCATTTTAGAAACACCTATGAATCCATCTTCAAATATTCATAACTAATTGTAGAAGAATCCAAAATGATGATTCCACTTGCTCCAACTTTTTAATTAGTTTCCCCATGCATGAAAATTATTTGCACTCTTAAATTTGCAGTAGATTCACCAGGCTGAAATTTGCGCCATTATTGGACGCTTTACCATAACTTCTAACTTAGTCCCAGCGGTAACCAAGTTATTTTCTGCATCAAGGCTCTCTCAAATTTCTTGAGCTGCACTTTAAACTTCAATCTCTCTTCAAAGTTGATTCTTGCCATAGCCCAATGGCCAACCAATATCTTGATATTCTCACCTGGATCCACCTTGACCTACCTTGAAGTCCAGAGCAGATCACAAGAACAAAACTTGGCCAGTGCTTGTGCCTGATTCCTGAAGATTTGTGACTCCACCAAGGAATCACCTGGATTTATATGGTCATGCACTTAAGCCCTTACAGCTTCACAGCTGAAGTTGGTGCCTCAAAATCTTACACCTGTAGCCTTCTGAATTCTTACCTATCGCTACAAATACTGGAATTTACAGTAAGTGGATAGAGTTTCAGTATCCATTGAGCTCATTGTTCATGATGCTTGCTGCACTTTTGAATCCCACCTCTAAGGCAGACTTCAGATTTGAATGCCACTTCTCCACAGCTGTTATCACCAAAGGCTGCTTGTTTTCATTCCTGAATTAACTCTTGGGCAACTCAATGATGCTAAGTAGAATTCAGCATTGGTTATTTGATGATGTGTCATTAGAATGAAGCTTGTCAAGCACTTATTAAGTTTTAACCCCACACCATAATTACTTCCCTAATGCACTTGAGCTGTTATCATAAGGACTTCACTGGGAAGAAATTAGAATTATGATCTCACCTCAGGGCCGGCTACTCACATCTCACTTGCAACCCAAATTCCCACCTATCACAAATTACGCAGAATACCAAGGCTCAATCACGGTGACTCGCACCTCAAGGCACATTCCCCAACTCATTTCCAAATTACTCTTGGAACATCAGTAAACCCCTCTGGATCTCCCATTGTGAAAACCCATCACCATTGGTCCGCTCCCAACTCTATCAGCTCATGTAGCCTCAACCCCCAACAAATAGCCCCACCAACAAACCAAGTAGCCCAACACTTTAACCCCTCCAGAGCCCTCAGAACCACCCCAGGGCAGCTGCAACATTAGAATCGGGGGGAATAAAAAAGAAAAAAAGAAACACCACCATTGACCAAACCAGTAACTTGGCACCACCTGTCAATCAGACAAACAAACCACCCTCGGGCCTCGGGCAGCTTCAGAAATAAAAAACAAAGATGATTCACGAAAAGCCTTGCCATCCGACAAACCACCAATGGATGAAACAAATGCAAAAATCACCCTGAATAAAAAGATGGACAAGGAAATAAGATGATGACAAACGAAGTTGCTCAACTCATTTGACTCGTTAAAATGAAATTAAAATGAAAATGAAAACGAAAATATTGAAAATGAGAAACGAAACCGGATCAGCAAAGGCATTGGACTCGTTGGACTCCGGGCGAGGGAGCAGGCGAGGGCGATTAGTGGGGACCAGCGAGAAAAGCGTAAGCTAATTAGTGAAGTGACGCGGTACGTAAGACGGCCTCATGCAATGGCATTCTCTGTAATGACGGGCAGGCTCGGCCCCCTCCCCGCGGGCAGACGCAAGCGAAAGAGATCCATTCACACGGCGACAGAGGGGCTCGCCGGGAAGAGAGAGAGAGAGAGAGAGAGGGGCGAGAGAGAGAGAGAGAGAGAGAGAGCGAGCGAGAGGGAAAGAGAAGGGGGAGAGAGAGAGAGGGCGAGTGAGTGAGTGCGCGACCAATTGCAACCTTGAGCCTGGTGAGAGACGCCGGAGGGCGCGTTGAAGGCTTGCAGAGCGACTAGAGCTTATGACTTGAGGCATGAGGGCGAGGACGACGACCACAACAGCAGCAACACTCTGAGAGGCGGAGCGCACGTCTCTCTCCATCGACCGCGACTAGCCTCGCTCGTGCATCTCCAGCCGGAGGAGGACGGCGACTGCGACGTTCGGCCGGGTGCCTAGCCTTGCGAGCGATATCGACATCGAGCGCTGTGGTGCATCATTGCGGCCGTGGGAGGTCGCCGGCTTGGGAGACTGCTATCATACCGCACTGTGCGTTTCTTAGCGCAAGGGTGAACCGTTTGAAATGGCGCGTGGCGTGGTGCCGTGAGCGTGGGAGGGAGGAGAGCAAGCCGGTGGTGAGATATTCATCGCGTGGCCCTCTGGTGTGGTCCTCTGCGGGGCGCTCCGGTGTGCGGTCCAAGCTGGAGGAGTTGAAGTTAGTTTGTTTCTGATGGAGGTGCTGGGAGTGTGTTGAGTTGGAGGAGGCGAGCTGCGGGGTGATCAGTTCATGCTGGAGGTCGGGGGTGATTGTGCGGTGGACGTGGGAGAGGAGGAGGAGCTTAGAGAAGAGAAGTGACGAGAAGACAAGGGAGGAGAAGAGAGGAGGACCGTGCTTGTGTGAAGGAATCGACGGGGAAATGGCCGGAGTTTGGTGCGCGTGACGGGAGGCGTTGCGAGGTAAAGCCCGGCGGTTTGAGAGCGCGTGGATACTGCTGTAGGTTAAGGTCTGAGGCGTGAAGCGTTTTGGTTGTGCGGAGGAGGTTGCTGCGGAGGAAGTGTTCGTGTTGGAGTGGAATCGAGCAGGTAAATCCCGCGGACGGTGGGTTTCCGAAGACGTTCTTAGAATGGATCCAACGGACTCGTCTTTGCGAGCGTACCCCGGCGAGACAAGCCAAAGCTTGCAAGCTCCTGATCATCAGTACAACAACTCCATGGTAGCTGCCGACTCCTACAACTTTGTGACGGGGGGAGGGGTGCTGGTGGCCCCCCTCCAGGATCAAGCAAGCCAGCTGCAGTTCTCAGAGGAGGGGGCAGCAGGCCAAGGCCACCCTGCATCGGGTGCAGGCTTAATCGGGACACTCTTCACGGGGGCCTACCCGAGTCAGTCGCCATCTGTTCCACCGTCTCTCTGGGAATATAGTAGAGGCAACGGAGGGTTGTACGACAATCCCAGCATGCAGAACCTCCAAATTGGTGGAAGCGGCATGATGACGGCACCTCATAGTGAAGCTCAGCTCCTACTCGATTGTTTTCAAGGAGGATCCTTCAATGTTGGCGGTCATAGCGACCATGGGGGTGTTTACTACCCTCCAGCACCCAACAACCAGCAAGAACCGATGGCACAGGCTCTGCATCATGTGGGTACAGCAGGATACAGCTCAAACGCCGGTTTTCATGCTGATGGGCGGGTCCAAGCTAGTGCTACCACGTCGATGTTGTATCCGACACACGATGAAGGAACTGCAACACCACAAGCCGCCTGCGACCAGGGCCAGCAACAGTATGGTGTTGATCCATATCTAGCCGCATCTGTAGGGGGGCTTCCCCTGTCGCTACTTGATCAGCTCTCAGCAAGCCGCGGTGCAGATCCAAACTTCGATTGGCGAAATGTGGGGAATGAACATTCGTTTCTACCTATGAATGAAGATTCCCAAATTCATCAGTCCCAGTTTGAAACTGATCCCCGTGTGCCTCAGTTTAATGTATCACGTCACGATCTCTCACATATGCAACAAACAGACCACATGTCAAATGGAGTTGGATTGCATATGGAAGGCTTGGAAGGCATCGCCGTCAATGGGCAAGGCTTGTCCTTATCTTTGTCTTCACATCAATCGCAGTTCCATTCGGTGGGAGGTCAGCTGCAAGAAAGTGACCAGATGGGAGCTCTGGGCCAGGCGGCTGCTATATCGAACACCAAGGAGCTCGCCTCAAGGTATTTAGCGGGAGGTAATGCAGATTTGAGCCGTTTCCGAACCCACTCCAGAGATGACGCCACGATGGGGGCAAGATTTCTACAGGAACATATCGACAGTACTGCAGGCCGGCAGCATCTTGCCGCGAGCAGTCACGGTAATCTATCAGGTGCCGGGCCGAGCAACCATATATCCGCGTCGAGGTTCATCAGGTCGGCTCAAGCCATACTCAACGAAGTCTGTAGGGCGACCGCCCTGAAGCGGCCTCCAAGGCCAGCCAGATCTTCCGATCATCAGCAGTATAACAACTGGCACAGTATGGCTGGAGCAAGCGCGTCTGCAGGTGTGGGTGGCACCCTTACGGACAATATTGGAAAGGAAATCTCGGCTGGCTCCTCAAGTACAATCCCCAACGGAGTGACCTCCGGGAGGAATTCAGCTGCCCCAGCATTCAACATTCACTCCTCCCCACTTCTAGCTGTTTCTCAAATGGCTGTAGTCGACTACTCGCAGATCTTCGCGGGTCGCGCTGATGCAGCCAGCACGGAGATCGGAAACGGTCTCCAATCGAAGAAGCAAAAGCTTGGCCTTCTGCTTGAGGAGGTATGTTATTTCTGTATTTTGGGATGCCTTTCTTCGCTGATTCTCCAAGTTTGGATCGTTTGATCATGGACATCGTAATAACCCTCGAATCCGTTCCACTTACAACAGCATTGTACTGTCATTAGCAGGTGGAGGCTAGTTATCGCCGGTACTGTGATCAACTTCAGCTCGTCGTTACTGCGTTTAACTCCCGGGCAGGGCCGAACACAGCAACTCCCTATACCACACTCGAGTTGCAAGCAATGTCACGCCACTTCAGGTTTACTAAATGATGCCAAAATCTCATCTGTGATTGGACATGGATGCCTCGGAATGGTTTCCGACAGTGAATCGTCCTGATTTAATTTCCCTTTTCCTTTCGAATTTGATGTTAGGACGTTCCTTGGTTGATGTACAGATGATGTGAATGTTACCAATGCGTACTAGATGAAGTCATGATACACGTAACATATAAACAGTAGTGTAATGATGACTGAACGCACATGATATGTCCTGCTCAATTCCTGAAGGCTGTTAGGAACAGTAAATTCTCAAAATCCGCTCTGGTAGGTGTTTTCCGACACTGGATGAAATCGAGGAAGGGTGACTCAACTTGATAACATTCTAACCCATCACTTGAGGCCTGATTCAAACCCCAAGTTTATCCTCAAACTGACTCCCCTGGACCGACAGGGCCTGCACGGGGACCTTCCATTAACTCTGTCGTCACGAAGTCCACCAGTTCCAGCTTTGCGCCTAATCCGTTTTTAATGTCATTCCTGTGAGGCATATCGATGATGATGCTGTGAAATTCTGAGAAAAATACGTCCGTGTACATGTGTAGCACTAGTGTTAACTTTTAAGTCCTCACTAAAACTTGACATCGGCTCTTCGTTCCTTGACGCTTTGCAGACGCTTACGGGACGCGATCGGGAACCAGCTGAAGGTAGTTAAAAGAGCCCTTGGGGAAGAGGTTGACAGGAACGCAGGATTAGGAGAATCCTCAAGACCACGCTACGTTGACCAGCAGCGTGCGCTCCAGCAGCTGGGAATGCTGCCGCAGAATGCGTGGCGACCCCAGAGGGGCCTTCCAGAACGAGCCGTTTCTGTGCTGAGGGCCTGGCTTTTTGAGCACTTTCTGCATCCGTAAGACATCTATCATTCCATCTCGTGATTCCCAGAGAACACCGTGCACAAAGAGTAGGCTGTTTTCCAACATCTCGAGTGCTAGACTCGTATACTCTGCACTAGTGCTCATATCGATTCCATCAATTCCAGAGTCACAGCGAGTCTTGCGTAAGCGTCTCCCAACAACCTATCGAACGTCAGATCGGACGGCACTCGACATGTTTGCATTCACGTACATGCATCCAAGAAATCCTTGAAGTCTGAAAGTGTCCGAGTGCATGATGTTTCGTGTGGTGAATACTAATTAAGCTCATGTTGATTTGAGCAGATATCCTAAGGACGTTGACAAGTTATCTCTCGCGAAGCAGACCGGCTTGACAAGGAGTCAGGTACTTTCTACTCACTGAAGTGCATAATTCTTCGTCGTGCGATGCTGTGCTGATAGACGCTGGGTGGCTCCAGATCAGAAACAATAAATGAATAATTGAACAGTCCACTGACCGGTAGAAATCAAATCTTGATGCCATGCTTGCAATATGGTTGTCTGACGCTTTCGAGAACAGGTTTCCAATTGGTTCATCAACGCTCGCGTTCGGCTTTGGAAACCAATGGTGGAAGAGATGCACGTCGAGGAGCAGAAGGAGAGTGACGAGCGCCAGGCGGCTGAAAGAGCTGCGAGGAATCAGGCGGGAGTTGAGAACGGCACCTTTGAGCAGTTTGAAGGCGACAGAGGTAATTCTGGCTTGCTTCACGAGGTCAGTGCAAACGCACAGGTGTCCAGGCCGATTCCCAGTGCCAAGACGAGAAACGAAGACAAAGAGCATGTTGATAACGGTCCCATCGTCGTCACGGAAGTTGGGGGGACATCCGCCGAAGTTCATCCACATCCCGTGATTCCCGCGGGTCGAAGTCTGGATGCTGATGTTGCGGGAAACCACAATCAAGACGGTCCAGAAACGAAGAAAGCAAGACCAAATTCTGCCTCCGAAGGTTTCAAACCTGTTATCGCATCCCCGATGCCCCCTGGAATGAACGTCGAAGGTGCAGAACCAGGGGAGTTCACCAAGGGGAGTGAAAGCAGAGTCAGAAAGAATTATGTGGAGGTTGGAATAGACGACGTTGATGAGAGCGGAGAGATAGGAATTTTTGAAGACGAAGGTCTTCCAGATTTGAATGGTGACGCCGAAGTTGAAAGTCGGGAGGGAGAAGATGAGTCCGTTCCAGACTCTCCCAAAGAGAAGGCTATGCCTGCACAGAGTGGTGCTAGCGAAAGTAGCAGCTCCAGCGGGTCGAGTGACAGTGATTCGGAAAGCTCAGATAGTGGTGATAGTCGCAGTGGGACTAGGTGAACTAAACTTCGTCTTTAAGACGATCCCTTGACTTTTATCTTCTCTTCATGTTCAAACTTCAGTGTTCATTTTTTGTATTGCTTTTTGTCTTTTTTTGTCTTTGTTTTTGTTTTTGTATTTTTTTACCCTCCATCATTACTAATTGATGGAGTTTCCCATGAGTTACTGATGAAATTATTACTGGTTGTGACAGTGGAAGCGGGAGTGACAGTGACAGTGACGGGAGCAGCAGTGACAGCGACGACGATAACATGGATGAGGATGTTGAGATAGTGAGCGATGACGAGGATGGTGATGCAGGACATCAGAAACCTAAAGCCATCGACAAAAAGGAGGTAAAAGCTCAAGGGCCTCAGCTCTTTCCTGAAATTTCAGCCCACTGTTGAGATAGTAATAATAACACTAAGTCTCATTGTTTGAGATTACTTTGACCTGCCAAGTTACATTTTTGTTCTGGTCTTGTCCCAATGTTCGGTTTGTTTATTTATCGACATATGTTGCAATGATAAATCTTCATTAATTTTAATGTATCTTTCCATTGGTTTTGAGTCTGTCGGGATAGATTATGGCGGTCAAGTTGTTGTGTATTCTTACGCATTGTCAACTTCAGCAAGTGCATTGTTCTTGATGGTAGACACTATTCCTGGGTAGACATTGTTCAAGTATAGCAATTGCCTATTACTCACCATATTTATTAATTATCACAAAACAGGCATCGCATCAGTCGAAAGATGCTAAACGAGCGAAGCTGAAACCTCCAGAGAAGCTTCAGACTCAGGAATCAGAGGAAATCGACATTGGAGGTGATGAAGGATCAGGTCAACCTGTGGTCGACCCAGAGGAAAGAGCTAACGTGGTGGTAGAGAATTTGGACATTATTGACGACGAGGTGGATGTTGTATCCGTGGGCGATGGTGTCTCACCACAAGAAATGGGCTCTGTATCACCCGAACGACAAACGGCAGAAACCAAGATAGACGTTGCAGGTACACCCGCAGATGTAGAGGATAATAGGGATTTGTCGCTGACATCTGCTGCAAGAGGAAATAATTTAAGTCTGTCGAAGGAAGAACCTGATAAGACCGGTGAAGTCGGGTCACAGAAAGATAGCAGTCTTGGGAAACCCACTGACGCGGAAAGACCCAAAGCGGGTACTTTGAAAGGACGTATTAACAGCATGGCTAACAATCGGATGCTTGCTAAGAACAAATCTCCGAGTACCAGTTCCAGAATTGCAGCTAAGGAGTCTCCTGTACATATCAACAATAGACTACCTGCAACGGAGTCTCTAGCACAGACGTCCTCCCCTCCAAGACCAGAGTCTGGCGCGAAATCATTGCTGAGTTCTCCTGCATTGAAAAAAAATGGAACAGAGGATAGTCCTAGACGAGCAAATGACAGTAGTGCGAAGAGAAAAATTAATACTGAAGCTCGGAAGTCCTTTTGTATGGACGGTAAAACCGAGAGCGAGGAGCTTGTGGATAAGCTTGTTGAGGCACCCATGCGGCCTTGGCCCAGGCCTGGTAAGTCGGCCCATCCTTCGCAGTCCTTCAGCGCAGATGCAACTCCAGAGTCTGGTGTTAGAGGCTCTAGAGATGGTGAAGGGTCGGGTCTTGCAGGCAGGGAAACCGAAGCTGAGACTCTACCCAGTGTCTCCAGGCCACTTCGCGATGGGTCTTGGCGACACAATCCAGATGGACCCGGTTTACTTGGAAAACCCGGAAAGAATGTAGAGTATTTGGGACGATCACAAGGTAGGGAAACAGAGGCCAATGTGCCGAGTAGTAGGCAGGTGAAGAATATGCGGAGAGGGAACAATGATCCAGAGGGAGCTCGGAGAAATGAACCAATGAATGATTCTGACTCGTGGGGTAAGCCAGCCAGAGATCTAGATGGGCCCAGGTTAGGAAATGATGGAGAGGTAATGGTTAATAGGCTTAGAGAAGGTAGAAAAGAGCTGACCAGGTCGGAAGGTCCAAAAGCGTCTTCGTCTGGCGGTTTTAACAGACAAAATGATAAAAAAGGTAGAGAGTCTCCAGATAGAGAGTCAGGTGAGTGGAGAGAAAGTACTCCAGGTGTAGAGCCGATGGATATGAAGGGGAGAGATAGCCTGCGAAATGATCAAGTGAGGTTTAGGGATGTGGAGGCAGCGGCTGTTAGTAGGCCAGCTCCGAATAAAGGTCAAAATAGAGATCTTAGAAAGCCTTCACCTGCAAAAGCAGCCGGGGACTTCAGTAAAAGACCATCTCCTATCAAATCAGGTCCAGATTTCCGGAGACCATCCCCCAGCACTGCTGCTGGTGACTTGAGGAAGCCATCTCCTGTAAAGCCAGTTGGCGACTTGAGGAAACCTTCTCCTGCGAAGGCTGCTGGTGACATAAGAAAACCCTCACCTGCAACTTCAAATGCTCAGAAGTTTTCCCAAATTGCACAGAAGGAACTGCAAAAGATTGATCAAGGTGTTGCTAGAGATAGCAATCGTACTGGTACTGGTTCGGGAAAACCTTTATCTTCCAGTCAAGGAGAAGATAGGCTAGAGGGTGGCCCAAGTCGCAACGGTAGGGCTACCAATGATACCTTCGAGAGGCCAATGGAGTCTCGGGGTGTTAAACGGCAATTGGATAAGGGTAGCAGTGAACCTCCAAGAGTGTACAAGAAACCCTCCATTGCTCCTGTTGCACCTTCATCATCCCTCAACCGAGGCGTCTCAGACTCTGGTTCTTTAAGGCCGACAGATAAGAAACAGGTGAGTCCTGATCTAGGTTTTAAGCCTCAAAATTCAGAGTCAGGCAGAGGAGGTTCTTCAGAAATACCCGCTAGTTTAGCAGGTCCTAGTGCGAAAGCACCCAGTGGAGTGAGCCGTAAACAGAGACCATTGGATAAAGGTCAGAAATCTTCTGCTAAGGAAAGCATGAAACCTCCAAAGGGCCGTGACTGGAAAGCCAAGAATGGCGCTGGTTTGCTTGGACCCGGTGGTGATAGGAGGAAAGATAACCCTCAAGTAGACCCGGGGCTGAGTAACGGCAAACATCTGAAGTCTTCATCAAGCCCTGAAGAAGTTTCTGGGAAGGAATATTTTGCAATGTATGAGAAGGACAGTCCAGATCTGCGAGGACCTATTAGGTCCCATGAAGAGTAAGTTGTTTATCCTTTAGGTTAGTTGGGACTTTGCATTTTGAAGTACGTACAGGCGTCATGGTCATCACGTTATTTGCTGTTTTTACATGTGCTGCTTTCCCGGAAATCCTACCTAGTTTGCTGTGTTCCTGTGTAGTTTACAGTTGTTGAGCAGTTCAATGGCTTCAATGAGTTTCGCCGAATCATTGATTTTCACTAATTTCATTAAATGCGTTCGCAGAGCTGAAGCATATCGGAAGGAATATCAAACTAAGTACCCTGTGTATTCTCGTCTCTTCAACGACCTTGATAAAAACGGGTTAGTATCCTGGACTTTGTAGCACTGAATAATTGGTCATAAGTGAGCAACTGCTTCTGCATTCTTGGTTTTCAGCCACAACTGGATCTACTAATTCTCAATATCACATTTAGAAAAAAGGTCACATTTTGAAATGAGTCACCTTATTAATTTTCCCAATATAGGAAGTTTTAAATATTCTGGTTAGATGTCTTTCTGGAAATCTTGAACTTGGAACCATCAAGGACACCCACCACAAAGTGAGATGATAGGTCCTCATCTAGCGAATCGAAGTGCCGATATGCTCCTAGTGTTCTTGAATATGTCACAGCCACTATTTCCTTTACTAGTAATTTACCCTTCCTGAGTTCGGTTTATGGCATGAATGAATATAATTGTGACTCACTGGATGTGATTCTTACACTTGCAGGGGGCATTTCAGTTTGTTCAAGCGAGAATTGGTCCAGGCAACCAGCCACTCCGATAAGCAACAGATCAGTACCAAAGTGCGGAGGGAATTCCACGCGATCAGGAAGGTGAGACTGTAGTTTGAGTTGTTGGTCGAAGGACTTCTGTTCTTATGTGAAAGCAACACTTACTGAACGCTGGTCTATGATACATTGATCTTTCTATGATTTGTGTTGTATAGTTAATGAGTCACAAGCACACTGTATTGCTAAAGAATATTATAGTCTAATCGTAGTTTGGCATTTCCTTGTGATGCAGGAATTCAAACGTATGCAGACGACCTTTGACATCTTGCATGAAGAACTTCAGGTCGGATGTTACATCTTTTTGTTACACCTTCTAAGTGATTTGCTTGTGCCTTTTTTTTTTGGTTATGTACTGTACCCATCGTACACAACTTGGATTGTATCGAAGACTGGTGATCTGAGCGATGTGCGTGTGGTGAATGCAGACAATCAAACAACACCTGGAAAACTTTGCAGGAAAAGCCGGACAGGGATAAAATATAAATTATGTTGTTTTTGTATCAATAAACGAGTTGGGAGTCGAGGCTGTAACTGTTTGTACGGCATCCTCCACCACCTGAAGAGACTATTTTCTAGCTCATTCTTTTCAAGCATCCGCGAAACTAGAGTTGTCCCTTATTGAGACATGCTTTGTGTGAATTTTGTGTGTCTTTACATGTAAATTATGCCACTCGCTGCTTTCACCTTCATTAAGTTCTCACTGCGGAGGACCTTATTCGAAATTTGGATATGGAAGTATCACTACGCTCTTCTGAATTTTTCAGGAGCGTAGTGATACACAAAGGAAATGCCAAACTACGATTTCTGAATCTTTTCTGTGTATCTCTGTGCGGATGTCTTTTTTTGCAAGGGGTATGAGAAAGTGGATTGAATGGATATGGATACATATCAGTCTCACTAATAGCAATCTGGCTCTCCAGATTCATTCATTCATATGCTTCTTTGAATTGAAGATATACTTTGAAATCAGAGAAATATATGAATAATGAATCTGTCTTGGTATTGGTAGTAACTATTACTGCAATATACAAGGCATAAGAGTAAATACGTGCGGAGATGCTCTATGCTAAGTTGCTAACCTGAGCTTCTTCAACACTGTGGTTCCTCTCATCGATGTAGTCAAGGGTCAATTGTCCAATCTTCTGAAGCACGGGCTGTACTAGATGCAAGAACACTGTCTCTTCATATGAATCTTCTTATGGAAGGTCGATTCTTTCGGGACTTTCACTCCGCCCTAAATTATATGCGATCGATTTGCTGACTAGCAACTCATGAGTTGTCTTTAAATTTTGGTGGCTTTGAAATTTTCGAAATTTTCGATATTTGTCGAGGAGGTTTTTCCGAGACTGTCTCCGAGGAGATCTAGATGTCAATGACGTGTGTCTCAGGCCCCTCTGTATCACAAAGCTCAATTCTTAATGCACTCAGAATTCCGAAGATGATTGCGGTGAAAAGTGAAACATGAACATAGGCAAAATCAAAACCTTTTAGCGTGCGGAAAATTATATTCAGGCCAAACACAGACCGTGGAAGCGTTTGACTTCTGGTCCTTAGTGCCGCTAAGGAGCTCCATGTTGTTCGTCCACTCAAGCTCCAATGCGACCATCTTGCTCTCAAATTGTCGCTCTGCCACGTCTTATTTGCTGGATCTGTTTTGCTTGAGATTCTTTTTCTGATTACGCCCTGTGTACATTGCCAATTTCAGTTCGTTCAGCCTCCAAGTGCATGATTCTGACCTTCCCAAGCTGCACTGCGATGATTTAGCAAAAGCATTGTACTTATGAGGTTCATTTCTATCACAGGATGCCCGTCCCGAGGACAAAAAGATTGTGATCTAGATGGAGGATATATTAAGCTAAACTACTGTTGACTACTGTGATTGTCAATACATATCTGGAGGACTCACCTGATCACGTGCTCTAATCGGCTTGTATGTACAACAATAGCGATAGCCTCGAAACTTCAAAAAGGAATATGTTGTTGACGATGATTGTAGAAAAAAATTTGTTCCAAATTACTGATGAGGTCCCATTTAACCAATCGCATACTTCCTTGATGCAAGAAAGATGGGACAGACTAAAGGAATGTTGGAGTTAGGAATACCATCAGCAAGAATGGGCTGCAACCAGAGCTTCACAGCGGCAGATACTCTCTTCGATTCCCAAGTCGAGTTCGCTCTTTCCATCCACGGGCACTTTCTCTTCTTTTCGGGCTACTATGATGCGCAGCCGCGCCTTCCAACACAGCAACACTTCTCTACAAAATCTCAATCTTGAATTTCAAGTAATGCTGCGGCTTCACAACATTTCATAAATGGCCTATCAATATCTCTCCCTCACGATATCCAGCATGAGGACATCACATCCCAATGTACTCTGGAGGTCTACAATTCATGCGCGAGCTGAGTGTCACTCCCCTGAGCTGGATGCGGTCTCCATGACTATTCTCACCAATGGCATCATTTCTCCAAGATTCTCCAAACAATGTCAAATCTCTATCCCCAGTGTCAAATTCTCCATTGGTTGTGCTGGGCCTGGAGAACTAATCTGTTGTAGCCCAACGTGTGATACTCTTTAACTGTACTGTCTTCTACTTAGGCATTCACAGGCTCTTATGTAACCTTCTGACAGACTTATCTCAAGCTTCGCTGCCCTGTGCCATAGTCATGTAAATTTTGACTCCGCAAACGCAAAGGAAAAAGCACGACCCCAACAGTTTCCGCCGTTCAAATCCACCAGGTCTTTCCTTGCTCTGTTTTAAGGCAGCTGTTTCAAGAACCGGACAGCTGTAGATACGAATGAAGTGAATTGTTTAGTGGAAATTCAGCTTAAAAACTGAAATCTCCTCAATTTAAGACATGAAAAATTGTGCAACTCGCTGGATCCACCCCCATATTGCTCCCGCAAACGCAAGTGACTTGTTCCCAGTGTATTTGGCTCCGAATGGAAAGAGCTCATGAGACACTTCACAGTGCTCAACCCACACTTCAAAGACGGTTATCTCAGGTTGGCTTGTAACGGTATGTCCCGGAATTTGAACAGTACCGAATTCCCGTCACTGATGTGCTGCCACGGAAATCTCCAAACATTTCTCGTGCGCAGAATCTACAAACTTGCTAAGAATGATAATTCTGTGCTCTCCTCAGGAACAGAATTACACACAGGACCACAGCTAGTGGCGATTGCAGGGTAGTAATTTCGCTTGGTCCCATTCGACCGCATGTGATATACCGGCCTCCATGAAGATCTCTGTCGAAGACAACAACAGCATTCCGGGTCACTCTCCCAAGCTTAAGATTCCAGTGAGTACTTTTTAACATTGAGAAGATTCAAACTATGAAATGTAATGCTGCAAATCAGAGAACCGGACACATAAGGATCATGTGTTAAGAAGGTAAAGAATTGTTCAGGCCTTCTTCAAGAGTACTTACAGAAACTTGATGCCGTACCAAGGATGTGGACTTACCTCACCACCGTGAATACTGCAGAACTCTGGTCGAGTCTCCCTCCAATCTATTTCGGATGAACAGTCTGCCTACAAGCCCCCGAGCCACCCGTAAATGAAAGATAGCGACTGGTTAAAGGAACCAGCATACAATTTCACATGTAGAATGCTGTTACAAAACCGTTCCAATGTCTTCGTTCGCTGCTTGGAACACATCGCACCCACCAGTCTAAAGCTTCGAACACGATGTCAAGACGGATTAAGGATTTCAGTAGGAGCGAGTTCTTTCTCCATCATGTGCTGTGTACAGGATTGATTTGCAGGAATTCACGTGTTCTTTGCCCATGCGTTCTGCTTGGACCATTTTATTGATAAAGCATGCCATTCTTCGCAGTTCATAGATGAGTTTTGATTCTCAAGCAGCACATTGGTGAGAATTCGTTACAGCATAATTTCCAAATGCCAGCGTCTGTTTATATCAACAATGCCTTGTCGTTCTAAGCAACTGGAGGAACCAATCAAACAGGAATTAGACTAGTCAGATGACTTTTTCTTCTTAACCGAGTTCCAGACATCGGCCATAGCCAGCCACTTGCTTCGTTGACAGTGGCCGCTCAAAGTTCGGGACTTGCAAGGCCCTCCATGATGTACTCGATGTAAAGAAAACAACACCTCATGTGAGATATCTGACTACGTTTGCAGAGCACCTGTAGGCTGAGATTACCGCACAATAACGGACATGATTGTGGTCACCGACACAACGACATGCACTCATGCAAGAGAGGTCAGACCGGTAATTACAGGCTGTGGAAGCAATTTCAGAATGCAAGAGGTAGATATTGACATATACTTACTGCAATCCTGGCCAAACCTATCGCCCTCACACATAATCCTCCACCTAACAAGAACTCTGTGCCCCTGTGAATATCAAGATGAATCATACACACGACGTACACCAGGCCTGCGTACATGGTTGTCTACTGACATGCAGGTATGGCTACAAACGACGGAGTAAAACCCTGACAATTTCTGAAATAATCAAAATGTGCAAAAGACAGCTGCAGTAATGCGATCGTCGTCCAATGTACAATCATCGGCTCTGGCTACAATTGAAGCGGCATTTCGCCCGTGACCCGCTTCCACCGCCAGTAAACGCCATGTATCACGCGCTTGCACTTCTCTTTGAAACCCTGCATTATGCTCCACACATAATCACACCCGTAAAAACTGGCTCTCCTCTCCGTTCCCAATCCTAAGCTCGCACTAAACCTATCATGAACTCTAATCGTCAAATTTAATTCGGATTATCGCCGTCTCGCATGTACATGGTTTATAGCTGAGAAAGTTTGCATACTAAGTTCCTGCAGCTACAATCTTCGTTCTCTACTTCCCGTGTCTCATCTTTGGACGAGGAAGCTTAGGACGTATTCATCTTACATCTGTGATTCTCAAACGTAATTCGGAATAACGATATCGCTCACATTAACTTATGACGAATGAATACGTGTGATTCCATGATACCGTGATTATATTCTTCATGCTTTCCAACTTGATTCCCTCTGTCCTCGGTAAACCTCCAATCGTCTCAACTAATTCGGATTGACGCCTCTTTGTTGCTAAACCTAATCAGATGCTTATCAACACCTTGTTAGTATCGGTAGATGACCTCGGATCGTCTCTGATACTTCTTATCAACGCCATTAAGCACATCAACTTCACATTGAAATCCTACACGATTCACAGATCCTACCACTCATAGAAAATCGTACCGTACGATGCTGCATGGCTCCTGCTTTGATAACCGTTGCTAAGCCTGAGGCGCTAAGCCTGTTGGTAATCTCTAATCATCTATCTCTAATCGAGTCGGGCTAACTTTACTCTGCACATGAACATCACATTGAAACCCTTCAGGATCTACTGAAATCACAACAGCCATCGAAAAACTCACATTAAGTCTCCCGCAGCTCCATTCGCGGTCGATTCGGCCTCCTCCCTTCCAGTGCATGCTAGGCTTGCTGTTAGTCTTGATAATCCTCGCATTGTCTGATTAACCTGATGGCGCACCGGAGGTGACAATGCCAGACGAGCAAGTTCGGGAGCCCTACTTCATGGAGGCTAGGGATACCGGATCTGCGTCAAGCTGTACTCCTCCACATGGTGCCATATCTTTCACGCCTTGCGCTTTCGGCTTTTCCTTGACCTTATCACATAGCCTGCGTATATTACGATCTGAGCACGCTGTGAATGGATCTATGTCTATGTGTCGAGATTACGATGCGGCCAGCGATGGCGATTACCAACCAGTTCACCAACAACAGACCGTACTCGAGGATGTGACCTTCTTTGCACCAGAAGAAGCAGAGCAAGCTTTGTCTTGAAACCTTCATAACTTAGCTCCTATCGGTTGGGTCTCCATAGCCAGCCGGAAAATCCACTTCTGTGTCGGAACACCATGGCTACCATGTTCAGGTTAACTCATTCACCACTCAAAGTTCCCATCATGGCCATTCTTCTGAGGTTGTGAATCAATTAGCCCCCAATGTCGAAAGGCCTCGAAACTGCCAAAAACTCTCAAAACTGGACTCTTTTCAATACAAGGTGTAAGTCTTCAAGTTTAGATGCATTTTGGGATTAATCATAGGATTTAGTACCGGACTTATACATGTATATGTACGCCGAATCTTACATTCATACTTTTAAAATCGGTTTTTTTGGCTCACAAAACACTTCGAACCTATTCATATTCATATTCTTGTCCCTACTTGGATTAAAGATATGTCCATGCATTTTTTCCCTCATACTACCTTGTAATTCCAAGCCATGAGATCATGCCTTCAAATTTTATTTACATGTTCAAATGACAAAACTTTAAAAAAAAAGTAAAATCTCAATTTTTGGTGAATTTTTGAAGTTTCTATGATAGAATTAATTTTGGGCAGATTTTGAGCATATACAGCTAGCTGCAGTTTTGGGCACATTTCAGCATGCCCTAATAGTGTTTTCAAACTTTGACTATGAATATTTCTTAAAGAATGAGGAATTTTGAAGCATGAATGTTATTGTTAGAAAGATATGATAATTATCTATACTATGCCAAAATTATAGCATTATTTTGTAAAAAATTGACTCATTGAGAACCTGACCGGACCATAAATCAAGTTCCCATTTTTGTTGATTTGATGCGTTAGGGGTTAACCTGAATTCTAAATGTATTTGTGTTTTCCCTCAAGGAATTAAGGTCGTACTATTTACAATAGTCAAATATAAATCGGCAACTGATACTACATTGTCAAATACAATGAAAATGTATTCCACTGTGGACTTGTCGATCTTCCCATATGATAAACTTTGGTTCCAGGTTTGATTCATGCTAATGTTTTTATGAATTAAGTAGGAGTTGCTGTTCTTCAAATGATTGGGATGAGCAGCTCTACTGAATACCGCATGTGATATGCTGGCATTTCTGTAACCGGTATCATGATGCAATTCTTTCTCTATCAATGGAGTTGTGCCCATCCATGTATAGTGATGTAGCAATTTGTCCACATCACGCTCTATTGAGTAGTGAGGGGCAGTTTGATGTTTGATAGGGCTGGCGCACAGTTGCTCCCTCTAGTGAGCTGCATTGAACAAATGAGTGATGAAATGACTTTTGCACAGATAGTGAAACTACCCATGGCAGGTCGGTTTCTCATGAGCATGTATATGATCAACTCTGATGAGACTCCACGAAATGGAGTGACAGATTGAGTTTCTGGAGAATTACAGATAGTATGATCCTCAACTAGAATGGAGTTACAGTCTGTTATTACTAAGATGTTAGAGGTAACTCTACCACTGATATTTTTAAAACCCCCCATAGGCACAGTGTGTGCAGACTGCTGATTGAATGCAGTTCATTAATTGAGATGTGACCGTGCATAGTGGCAATGAGTCAAGTGGGGTGCCAAGGATGTGCGCGAAATTGGTACAGAATGCACACACATGAATTATGAACTTGGTCTTCAACCCCGGCCTGCACTACAAGTTTCACAGAGTAAAATTTGAAAACTGCAGCCAGGTCCAAGTTGCAAGGAGCTGCTGTCTGTGAGACAAGGACGTGGCAGTATGGACTTGTCCAAGGCTGCAGTGGTTTTCGCAAGTTTGGAAAGGTCCACATGGATCCATGGCACCAAGAAACACGCGTGCAAACAAGTTGATAGGCAACCAACCAACTTGAGCCTCCCAACCACACCAGTGAAAACACCACCTTGGACAGGAGTTGGGCCCCTGTCAAAGCTCTTGCCTTGAAGTAAGTCCATCACTTTGACAGGGAAGCACTGGAGTGTGACTCTCTACATATTTTACAACACATTTTGCTGGGAAAGCTCTTGGAGAGACTGCCTACAAGACAATAAAGTAGTTCCATGACTGATACGCCTACTAGAAAAGAGCAGCTTGTGGGGTCATTACTCTTGAACCAGCTACCTTGGATTTTTATGAGGAATTTAAGATCTTTACACACTGCTCACATGGAAATGTAACAATATCAACTGGGAACTTGCAAGTTTTCTTTAGTAACTTGTCTATAACTTAAAGTGTGAGGAGACACTTCCATCTCTCATCATTGATTAACCTTTAACATTTCTTGGTGTTTTTTAGGTGCAAGATTTCCAAAATTGGAACCTTCCTAATAGTAACGTTCTGATTTTTTAAATTGAACACTAAGCAAAATTTGTAACCATATTAGGATTTAACATCTACTTTGTATTAACCGCTAAAAATCCAAGAAAGCCAAAATGGCTTTTTGCAATTTCAGGCAGCCAAGATGAAGGGGTTAAAATTAATATTTTTTTCCTAAGATTTTTACTAGATGCTCCCTATACTGCAAAGTGTATGTGGTAAAATTTTCAAAACCAAATTCCAATTTTAAGACCTTCATCTAAAACATTTAGGTTTCAAGTCTAAAATGGGCAGCTTAAAATTAGGCTTTTTTTTTTAAGAAAAATCTTGAAATATGTTCATAACCAAAGAACCACTCAAATTCCAAAGAGACCCAAGTCAAAAAATATACCAATTTTACAAGGCAGCCTCTAAAAATTACAAAGACAAGCTTCAAATTTTTGAATTATTTCTTTCAAAATTCGTCAAAATTTGAGATTTTGAAATTTATCAAAAATAATTTAGCTCAAAAATCAAAAATTTATAAAGGCACCTAACCACCGTTTGGATTTTTCTAAAACCAAGTATACATAACATCATACATGTTTTACTATATCAACGTTTTTAGACTTGCTTCTAGAAAACAATTTTTATGAAGGTCCTAATAAAGGAATGAGTCTCTAAAAATTTTCATGGAGGTACCCAACTTGATTAATTACATGGAAAAAAATATGAGCAAAATGTTTGGGGTAACAATCTTCAATTCTTCCTTTGCACCATTTTGACTATGTCATTCGAGCAATGCCCAAAAAAAGTTTTGCTGCAACTTTGAATGTTATAAACTCTAAGATGGTAAACATCCAACGGCTGAAAATTTTACTTATACTTCTAAAGAAGGTAAAGTATAAGATCTTACGGTTGGATGTCTTTAAAAAGCAACTGTTTTTGGTCCAAACCGTCGTTCTCACAAGGTGGTCAAAAATGGCTGTTTTGGGTTTTGGAACCTCCAAAACCAGCTAGATTTTTAGGGGTTAAAGGGTGTACACCAAATCGGAGCTCAATCCACCATAAAAATTGGGAGATTAAAAGGTTCAAAGTCAATGAAAACAGGATGATATATGTTAGCACTACATGAAAAGTGATGGATAGATGTAAATAAAAAATGTGAATGAAAAAATTGATTTGGATGAAAATAGACCTATCAATGGTAACTTTTGTTTGGATGAAAAATTTGAAGAAAATATAGCCTCTTCGGATGGAAATTCTTAGTTTGATGAAAAATGTTCTCTAGATGAAAACTACCCACAATGTTTATTAATGAGAAAATATTGGGCCCATTATGTTGCAAGTGCCACGTTTTGAAGTTTAGTCTTGTCTCTTTTTGCCCTTGTAAATGAAGGGCACCATGGGTATAAAATGGGAAATTGTAAGTAGTTTTTAGGTTAACAAGATTAAGAGCAAATTCTTCTAAATTCTATAACTTTTGCATCAAACTTCAAATCGTTAAAAATTTGTGCTTTTGAAAAGTTACTAGTGAAGGCTATGTATTGTAAAATATTTAAAAATTTTAAAAGTATAGAAACTTAAAATAGCATGCCCAAAAGTACTACAACTACAATCAGGGTTTTCTATCCCGTCTGGTCGTGACTATGCCGTCGCGACGTCGGAATGGGTCGCGACGAGGGTCCTCCGACGTCATAATAGGTTTTGTAATGTAAAAATGAAAAAATATATATGAAAAGGTTGCCTTAAGGCTTAAGGAGTTGGGCCGTCACAATAAAGACCGAATGGGTCGTCCGCTCGTGAGTCGTGACTCTAAACTGTCTTGATGTCTCGACATTATGACGCAAGAGGGCCACGTCACAACCGAATAGAAAACCTTGACTACAATCTAGTCTCAAACAATTTTTGGGGTTAGATAATGGTAGCTAGCCTCTAAGTAAGTGTCATTATACCATATACAGCTAGATATTAGGTTCAAGGATAGTAAAAATGATCCAAACAAAAAAACAAAAAATACAGTCAAGCCCCTTCGCGGTTGAAGCTGATTCATAGGGCATTGTCAAATCATGGCCTTTCAATGTAGAATTTGCTTAACTTCAATGTAGAATTTGCTTAACTTGACATCAAAAGATCATTAAAAGATGTAAAAGGAATCATCACTCGCTTGGAAGTCTCATGGGATCCTTTACAAGGTAGTCATTAATATAAATCATCTAATAAACTACCCTTTATCCTATTAATGTTAAAATTTCAAAATCTAATGAAAAGTATTGTATATCTCTTTGTATGTGTGCGTGGGGTGACAACCTTAATACTTGGCCATGGTAGAAAAGGAGTAAAGCATATGTATCTAGTGTTTTCAGGATCTCAAGAGAGTGGATAATTCTTCAATCTCTTCAGCAAACAAAAGGATGATGCCAATACTGAAATTGTTCAAAAGAGAGTGTGGTCACTAACTGCTAATATGTAAAATCAAACCAGATTGTATTGGAATACCAGAATAAGGCTATCTCTGGCATATGAAACATGTTATACAGTAGTCACTTAAGTTCTTCATGGCATTGCCTTCCAGACCTACCCACTGCATTGAAAAATCACAGGAGTTGCTGAGTCAAGGTGGCAAAGCCTCAGTTAAAATGGACTAGAGGTAAAGTGGAAGCCGCAAGATGAGAAAGCACTGAAATCGCAATGGTGTGGCATCACATCAGTCCTGTGTTGGGTGGGTCCTGGCCTTATAATCATGCCATCTGCTTGTGCTCTCAATCAATGGCTCTTTTCTACCTCAACTTCAACCCAGACTTGTACAAGCCAAGTTGTAAGCAATGATAAAACTTGGGCTATTCTTCTGGTCCCACACCTCAATCTTCTGAGTTTATTGTACATGTAAATACCAGATAAAATCACACTTACAACATTTGATTAAGTACACAAAAAAATTTATATGAATTATTAATTGATTTTTACAACAGTGTGATAATACTCCTTCAGAAATGATATGGAACAAAATACACAGCTGAAAATCAACATGGGATCAAATGAAAACTGAAATTTACATCCTGATGATGCTTTTACATGAAAAGGCTCTAAGTGAGATCATCCTGTGCTCCACTCACTCGGGGCCAGCAATCCATAAAGTGGTTGAAACAGTTGGTTTCTACGATAAAAATCAGGATACTAAATTTATAAAGGTAAAAACTGAAATGGAGAATGAAGTAACAGCTCACTATCTCTAGGGTATTGCAGGAAATCATAGAGTTATAGAGAGTATTATGCGTACTGGGTAGCAAACATATCTACCATTCATGTGGGGGAGGTAGCATTCTGTGATAAATGTTATGAGGTGGTTCTGGGATCACTGCTTGGGGCTTAGATGTTGTGCTTGCATGCACAATATACACATTTCGATACTGTGGTGACAGATGCAATCGGGATTGCTCATGGAAAGCATCTTCTCAAATCAAACAAACTGGTAGGCTGGAGACAATGACTAATGCAAATGGTTCAGCCGCAGTCCCCACCATGACATGGGCAACCAATTATATGCTACCAATCTGAAGTTGTAGAAGCAGAGTGTTTCAAAGCCATAAGCAACATGCACATTGACATGACTGAATCTGGGTCCACAATGCTGCTAACACATTGAGAGTGACAATTCCAGGTGGGTAGTTAACTTAAATCTGTGCACAAACTGCTATGGTAGTCTGTTCACATGGAGGCAACAATCCCTCTGTATAGTGTGAGTGAAAAGTGTTGCCAAAGAGATTGTCCTCACATAACTAAGCTGGACCTACAAGCACTAAGATAATTCAACAGGAGT
Organism: Ceratodon purpureus; assembly: GCA_014871385.1. Taxonomy (NCBI): domain Eukaryota; kingdom Viridiplantae; phylum Streptophyta; class Bryopsida; order Pseudoditrichales; family Ditrichaceae; genus Ceratodon; species Ceratodon purpureus. Next base: position 3,542,928 of record CM026428.1, read on the forward strand.
CAGATGATCTACATTTAAAACCCGTTTATCCAAGTTCATACTTCATCCTTCAGGCTTAGCTTCAAGCATCATTTTTGAATTTGGAAGTCTCACAATTTCTAGAGGTCTACAACCAAGACCGGAAATTGAAAGAATATAATTGACCAGGAATACAGTAAACTGACACTGAACCTCCAGGTATCTTTTCACTTCTGGAATCTGGTTGTATAATTCCTGGACTCAAGTGTAGAGACACACTAACATGCAACCTGCAGTGCACAAGCTGAGCTCATTTCTTTTCCATTCTGCAGTGTAACTGGTACTTTTGGACCTACTCCCTACTTCACATGAAACATGTGAGTCTCTGTGTTCCAGCTCCAGTCATTAAATTATTACCCCTCTGAGTACAAGCAAATATCATTGGTCTCTCAGCAAATCTGATGCATCATGTGTAGATATGACATACTTATGAATCGCAATGCGTTCATAGTATTTGACAACCTCTCTTGTGATAACGATAGCAGGAGAAGGACGACTGAGGACTCCCTGAACTTGTCTGATAGAGTAGTGACCACATTAGCAAGGGTGGAGAATTTGAGAAACAACATGATGGTAGAATTCTTGGCAAGATCCACCAGTCTAGTTAGATTATGTTGAGTTTGAATCAGATTGCATTGGAAATGCCTGGTTTGATAGTGTAGATGGCGAACTAAACTCAACTCATCATTCTCATTGTGAAGTTAGGTTTAGATGTGCAGGTTACCCCAGTCAACATTCCCGCAGCCCTAAGTACTGCCATCCAAATAAGAGCCTTGTAGTGCACCCACTCCACTGCACAGTGCATGCCCCAGGAGCTGCTTACGCAACATCAAATTAGTGGTTCAAGTTGATAATGTATACAAGTTCCAATAAACCATCAAAGAACATCCTTTTCCATACTAACAACGACTCCAGATTTTGTGAAAGAGAGTGGTGGTGGTAACATGGTCATTCTGCAGTGCACACCCATTGAATGAGACAAGGATTTTGGATTGCCCTGCCCACTAATCCTTCCCCTGTTTACTGTCAAATCACCCGTTTGAGAATGAAACACAGTCAAAATGGAAGAGGGTCTTCTGGGAATGAAATACAAGGCGTACTGGGAATTCAAATGGGAGATCAATGAGTCATGTTCCTCTGAAAGAGATGTGCCTCCCTTTTCAGTGAACCTGCTTGTACAAGTCACAACTCCTCAACAGGTTGAGGGGCAGGAGGCTGGAACTGGCAAGTGCTGGCATAATTTAGCATTTGAAGTCTCTCAGAAGGTAATAGCACCACAAACTGCCACTTTCAGAGTCTCTGAACTAGTTAAATGGCACAATTGGTGTGGAAAAACAACTGATTGGATGAGCAATCACAAAGATTATGAAGAAGAAAAAAAACCAAAATTCTTGGAATTAAATTGAAATTTCTCTGATTCAAAATTTAAAGGTATGAACTTAAAGCCAGAGCTCCAGAGGCTTCAATTTTGTCATGATTGACTCTAATAAAAATCCGAAATCATGAAGACGAATGCTTATTTCGGATAACCCGATTTAAGGTTCCAAAACAATTCAATAATTGGACAATGATGTTGAAATTTAACATTTTTGGCTTCAATTTTACATCAAAGTTTGATAACAGACATACATTATTCCAACTAGATGTTTATTATAGTTAGATAATAGAAATACAATATTCCAATTAGATGTTTATAATGATAATAAAATATTAAAAATAAAATACTCGAACGAATAGCCTGGAATCCTGGATTAATCATGCGTGAATTCATGGATGGTGTACAATATTGTTGTGCACATAAGGGTGCTTGACCCAGTTGCTGCTTGACCCAGTTGCTTCGAGACATTTACACGTGGCTCAGCCAAGGATAGATGTTCATTTACCCACAATAGACTTCCATTGGGAACTCCAAGAATGCATTAATGACTATGAACTCAGTTTGTATGATGTCTAATGACATTTGAAAGATTAGTCAAAATTTCCTGCATTGATAGTGACAATGTATAGTACATACATCCTCAGGAGGCTAGTTCATGCATCTAGTTTCATTCCAAAATACATCAACCCTCACACAGCAACCGTATGGCCATCCACCATAATGTTTGTTGAACCTTTTTTACCATAATGTACACTAGCCATGTCACATGTGGCTCATCCATCTTCCAAGGAGAACTCCACAATCCCATCAATTTTCAGTCAAGGTCTCCACCATGTGTAGACATAGAGAAGATTACTCAAAGAATGAACACCGTTTTTCCAAGAGAATTAGGACTTACCTTGAGTTTTGCACTGGATTTTGCACCTCAAGTTCTTCACTTTGTGTAGACGTGGCTAGTGTCAAGGGGTTGGACAGAAATGAGTTCTCTTTGCAAGGGAGTTGGAGTACCAATACTTCAAGGTGCATTGGAAGGTCTCCCAGTTGCAACTGATAACCTTTAAATGTTATCTCATGTGTGCTGCAGCTTTTGTGTAGCTGTACATGCAAGGTCGGTGGGGGTCTCTATCAAATAACTCTCAGCTAGCTGGTCTCCACAAACCCTTGCTCTGAGCAGCCAGTACCACCACTTCAAGCGCTCAGAGGGCACACTTTAGCACTCTGAGAACTTTCAATTTCAGAAAACAAATCTTCTATTGCGTGGGGTGATCAATAGTACCACACAAGGAGCACTCAAGAGGATGATCACCATTAGTGTGCTTGGCCTTGCTAAGCAAGAATCATGACCATGGCCATCGAGATCTTGTATGCTTTGTTTTACATCTCATTTGCATAGCATCGGTTTTCTCCCAGTACTCATCAACTGGTGTTCTCATAGAAGACAATGGCATTGTGGACTCATACTCAGTCAACCTGGAACTTGAAGCTGAGGATTAGTGAAAGTGACAAGAAATAGATCACCCAGAACAGTGCATTTGAGGATGAGTGCATTGTGCTGGTGTCACTTTCTTTGACAAGGGTATTAAATTATCTATTAGCACTAGCAGCATCAATTAGATGGGTATGTTTAGAACTACCAAACATACAGTAACTTTGGTCAATGTGTACTGATACCAGTTCTTGTATTTCTGTTTGTGTTTCCATCTATTGAGCATCCTGACAAATTACAGTACTCCCAGGCTGCCTATAAACTGATAATGAACTGTCATTGAAAAGAAGCCCCAGGTGTGCAAAACAAATCCCAAGCCCGCCACTTCACTGGGGGTTAACCTTTAAGGGGTCAAACGGCCTGCTACCTAGAACTTCATTGGAAGTGTGCAAACTAACCCATGTTAAGATTCATTGTAGGAATGACAAAGAGTGCTCGGAGAGAGGGAGTTGGCTGCATTTTTCTTTCACATGCAGCCATCATTGATAATCTACATACTTGTTATGTGCTACAGGAAAATTTGTACATACTCACATGCAAACAAATGTGGATGAAAGATGAATGACAAGAACAGTTCAGACAATTGAAACCAACATTATTTTGGGTCAAGCGGGCAGTTCATGGCTGAATTTGAACAAACAGGCTCCATAGCTGGTCACTTGTGCACTGGAGACCTGTAAGCAGAGGACAGTAGCGATGGAGACTGGTATTGATGGAGGCCTTCTGTCCGGCTCATGGGTCTTGCACCCCTGCTTTCTCAAGGAGATTGGGTCAACATTATCAACAGTCTACGTGTTCAACTGGTGACCATATCAAAATTACTCAGCATTCTTCCTGCCTGCAACTCCTCTGCACACAGCCTCATCTAACTTGAATAAACTACATTCAAGAGGTTTCCAGCCAGTGTTGCAACCTACCATTAGTGTGGCTAATACTATGTCATCTGGTGAAGCTAAGTTCCTGTCTGTGACAACTTGAATCACTGGGCAGAAGTCCATTCTTTTGCTGTGGCCCATGTCTGTCTGATGAATGTTGTCCAGACTCATAGAATTGCAGTCCATGGGTGTGAGGATCACTCATGAAACTAAGATGGAGCTACTGGGTTAACTGTCTGGGAGCATGCTGAAATTTTGAGTAGAATATATCAGTGAGGGCCATATGGTTGACGAGTATGTCACTCAGCTAGTACAAACTTCTCAGATCTGTTATGTGCTGACTAACTCAATCACAGGAATTCCAGTTGAGATCACATGAATGTCATCATCCTGTAGGCTGTGGGTAATTCTCTCATACATGGGATAATGACATATTGTAGAAGATGATTATGATCTATCTAGTTCTTGGAATGCTGGGTAACCTCAGCTTAAAGAATGGGATAAGTCTGAAAAGCAACTTGAAAGCAGCCTGAAAAGTATCTAGAAGATGTATCACTAGCCCAAAGTAAGATAATCAGCAGAATAGCCCTGGGCAGGAAAACATCAGAGGGGACAAATCAATCAACAAGTCTTAATCTCAAGCCAATAAGTAGCAAGTAACTATCAACCCCACTGAAGCAGCACTAGATCATCAAGATTTGACAATTAGCTTAAGCTCAGACCTCAAGTCAAATTGTGGATTTGACCACCATTCTCTACCTTGTCAATTCAACTCAGAACTTAGTGTTTCTGTAGTAGAGTGCCTGGGCAGCTAGGCCAGTAAATGCCTGATTAAGTTATTTTAAGTCTGATCGCAAAATGTTAGGGTGGAAGTGACGCTTTCCAACTTAGGAGCAGGAGGCAGCGTATGACTCAAGCCCAGGCCCCAAACTGCATCAAGATAGCAGAATTCACAAGTTTGAGCAGCCAGCTTCAGAGTTGGTTGCAACTTGAGCAGTATCAAACTTGTCTTTTGGAGCATGTTCTGGGTGTTGTTAACCTGGGCTGGTTTATCTCGCCTTCTTTGGAAATCCACTATGAGATTCGCCTCAGAAGGGCTTCTCCACCACAAACATCAATGTCACACCATAGGGGCCACTCTTTTGCTTTTTGAAACAAAATCTTGCTGTAAAAATCCCTCAGGAGTCAGGGACGGGAATCAAACCAAGAAATGAAACGAATAAAAAAGCTTGCCTCCACATAGCTCTCAAGTTGTGTACATGTAAAACCAATTATATTGAATTGATGAACATGATTCAAAATAGGATTCAGTATGTGAAATCTCTGGGAAATTTACTTTTTGGTGCTACTTGTAGAACAATACTTCAGAAGAAAATTAACAATATGGTGGCAACTTGTTGATGCAATATGCAGGCTTACCAGCAGATTCTGGCAAACATGGATCACATTGCACTCTCCAGGGCACTCTAAACTACGTTATCTATCCCCATTAAAAAATTGCACCTAACCATGGCCCAATTATTTTAGAAGCTATGGGACGTACACCATCTCAAATTCTCAATAGCTGAAGTCTGAAGAAACTAGAACTGTTGTGACAAGTATCTTCTGTAACCAAAAAGACAGAAGGGCACTGCTCCATGCTTCCTTCCATTGGCCTGTTAGAAATTCAACTTGCTCACTACAGGAAGTGAGTGAGGCTAAGGTAGGTACTTTGGCATTGAAGGTAATTATTATAGCGGGTACAACATAAGCTCAAAATAATCATGACTTCTTAGCTAATTGAAAGTGGATGTAAATTTGCATGATTCACCTCCTTCATAGTTTGTACCAATTAATAAAATGTGATAGAGTGTGTCAATTGAAATTTGAGACGTCCTAATTGTTAGGCTTATAAGTACAAATTTTAATAAAAATTGATAGAGTTCATTTTAATGATGTTGGATTAAATGATTGTAATTTGTACTATGGTTAGTTTTACAAACTAATTTGATGTTAATAAAGTTTACAGAAAAACATCAAATTAGTTCTAGGAATTAGACTTAAAATGGACAATTTTGAAAAACATGATGGCCTGTATGATTTACATTCAAATTTTGAAGTCTAGAAATAAATGTACAATTTCATTCTATAAACAAGTGGAGCAGTTTCAAATTTCAAGTATATGACCATTATCAATTACTATTTAACTTTTTATAATATTTTTGGTCATAGTGCAGTTTTGCTACAAAAAATGAATACATATATAATATTAAGTCTAATAGAAATATGGTATTTTGCTAATAGTTACAATATTAGCTTGCCTTTAAAAGAGAACTTGATGTTTAATTTTGAATAATGGTTGTTGTGAGTCGTGACCAATTCTAAAAGTCCAAATTTCTTATCTCAATGTGGATTTAGAAATCGTCACTTCGTGGAAGAAACAAATACTTTATTCAAAGTTTTATGTTTATCTCTCCTTTGTAGAGAGGAAAGAGGGAATATGAGGTCTTCTTTCTATAGGATTTTTACAATAAATATTAAATGCATCCAATGGTAATATTTTGAAGGAATTAAAAAATGATGCAATGTTCTAATACAAAATTTATGGTTTGTTCTTGAGGTATTTCTAAATTGTAAGAAAATTAAAAATACTTGCAAAACATCTGTTGCAAGATCATAATGTTTTATTCTTGAAAAAGCATGCTGAAATTTTACTACCAACACATTAGAAGTAAAATTCATTTTCAAAACTACTTAGATGAAAAAATATATATATGTATATATATATATATATATATATATATATATATATATATATATATATATATATATATATATAAAATAAATTATGAAATTGTTTGAATTCATCATATAAAGACATTGTTAAAAAAAATCTCTTGACGAAATTTGATGTACTCTAAAATGACCTTGTTTTGTCAAGAATTAGCCAAAAAACTGACCCATTTGACCCAAAAAGCAAAAAGTTTCCAAAAGAGACCCTTGCACTAAAATAACTTCTAGATATTCATTACAACTTGAACTGTCATGAAAATACTACCACGATAATCAAACTTCAAGATGAACCTATCCCAACAATTGTGATTGGAAACAAACATAGGCTAAAGGAGAAAGAAGCCTCTAAAGTTGCAGCCATTAAAATTTAAAAAATGTACAAAAATGTCCAGAATTAAGGCCCATGTTTTCAAATGATTCCCAAAAATTTAGTACATGGGGGGAAGCACGCTGCACAATAAAGTGAACCAGAAAAGTGCTTATCTTTTTTCCAATTTCAGCCCCTTCTGTAAAGACTAGAGAAAGTGGGATTTACGTTATGTGATGCAAAATTAAGTTTGGGATACGGAAAGTAGACTTGATCTTCTTCAACTTCCCAAAGTTTTGAGAAAAGATATTGACTTTACAATGGAAAACAGAGACGTCAAAGTCAGGCAAAGTGAATGGTCGTCATTTGGAAAAGTGAACATAACGGTTTAGGGTTTTGTCCAAAATCACTTTTAATTTCGCGGTGCACTCTATATGTTTAAGAAGTATTCTAAAATAGTCAATTAATATACTCATTGATTGGTTTAGGGTTCTAAAAGTACCGCAAGGATACTTTTTAAGAGGTCACTTCCACGGTACTTTTTGTGCGTTTTTTTTCACCGAACATTGTTTTTCAAATTGAAAAAAACATCCTTTAAAGACAATAGATGGCTCCAAATGAAGAAATTAAGACTTTGGAAAAGTTCATTTTCATGAATTAGAACTAGTGGTCAAATTAAGTTTCAATTGAAGATATTCTTTTTATGAAGATGTATATAAGATACATTGTGACATCCAAAAACGTGACTAAAATGCTCAAAAACTACACCAAAATGCTCAAAATCAGCTTTGAGCCTTAAAAAACAGCATACTTCATATTCACTTGTTGGTGGTCACATTTTGCACTTTGTGGTCCACTTTATTGTGCTCTCCCCCACATCTTGGATTGATCTGAAAGTTTTACCACATAAACCTCCCTAAAGGCCCTTGAGACCCGATTTAGGTCGCAGCACTTCTAGGCAGGCTATTCTAAGGTTTCAGAATTTTATTATTTTCTCAAAAACTTTATGATATGTAGCTCTTAACGATAGCTTTCCAATGGCGCAAATTTCAAAGAATTTGGAGTTACGATGCAAAAGTTATGAATTTAGACGAATCTGTTCAAAATCCGAGCAGCCAATAACCAATCAAAGTCTATTATTTTCTGCCCAAGTTGCCCGTCATTCAATAGGGCAAAAAGTTACAAGACAAATTTTCAAAGGGTGGGCACTTTCAAAATAATGGGCCCAATATTTTTTCATCCATACACATTTATGACGATTTTCATCTAATATAAACTTTTTATCTAACTAACCATTTCCATCTAAAGAAGTTGCTGATTTTTTTCATCCAAATGACAATTATCATCTAGACCTTAGATTTCATCCAAAATCTATTTTTTATCCATATAAAATATTTCATCCCATCTTTATTTTCATCCAAACTTAATAAGTTTCATCCAATATCTATGATGTGGCACGGGGTCCATCTATAGGACCTCCTTTTTCCAAAACTGTCTATTGAAATAAAAGAGAAATATACAATTTACACTTCAAAAAATTCAAGAAATTGAGATCAATTCCAATTGCATTGAAATTTTTGTGGTTCATTTCCTCATTGACTTCAACATATCTGCCGTTTGGGTTTTAAATTGGACATTTTCAGACTATGCTTTAAGTAGTTTTAATTTTGGAGAATTTAAGGGAATTTCAGCACACCCCATTTCACAAAATCAAGGTTTTTTTCGCCTTCCAAGCCCGTATGAGTGTCAAACTTTGTAAGCTTATACCGAACTTCCATACCTTAAGGAATTGATGATCCTCTATGGATCAAATATGTTTGCAAAGTATAATTTTTGGGCATCAAAACTATGGTATACTGACAAAGTAGTGTCAAAAAAAACCTTCTGCAGTAACTTCAAATGTTATAATCTTGCAATCTATACACTGGATTGTCCTCAAAATTGGTATACATGTTTTTGAATAAGGCAATTGAAAGATCCTACAGTTAAATATTCAATTGGATATCTAAATTAAAAAATCAGGAGGCGTATGTTTTTGGCAGTTTTGGCTCCAATAACACCAAGGGCCTTTAGGAGTTAAAATCGAACACTTTATACAAAAATTACAACTCTTCAAAGACGAAAGTACTTCAACAATTGTTCAAAAAACGGATGCGGAGGCAATTAGAGATTAAAGTACGACCATTGATTTCATTTATGTGTGAAGATGTAAATCCTTTCTTTTCTTCTAAGAATTTTAGTTTCGAATCAAGATTGTTTGAAAATAATTTTCTAAAAAGCTTTATGGTTGATTTTGGAAATTGCCTATGAATGAACCTTCGATAGCATGCATGCATTGGATAACCCTAGTAAGTATCAAAGTAGGAATGTATTTTTTTGTGAGCCATAATGGCATCATTTAAATTGTTATGTATGTAGTACCAATAAAAAGATTTTGAAATGGAAAGGTACATTGTCTTGGTCTCATAGGAAGCTGACTTACAAAACAAAAAATTGTAGAATTTCAAAATTATTGTCCATGGAGGAAAGGAAAAAAAAACACTTTGGAAATTGAAGATTATTTTTGAAATTGCTATTTTGACACCTCGACCTTCAATAATTATGTTGAAATTAATTTTAAATTCAAGATCTAATCATCGTTTCAAGTAGTCTAATGATCAAGTAGATAAAAGCATGATTTTAAAGATCAATGGTTTATATTATCCTAAAAGAGCATGAATTGAAAATTTTGATGGAAATGCCAATGAAGAGTACCATAGATGAGGCTTAAATTATAATTTTATATTTTTATATTTTTTAGATTATACCTTTTATTAATATTTCTTTAGCCTTAGATATGTCAATATTAATATAAAGTTAGTACATTACATAAGATACAATGTATGTTTTATCTTATCATTGAAGCTAAAAACAACATACTTTTGGTTCTCTAATAGCTATGTTTAATTAAATGTTGAAATTATAAACATAAGAAAGAAAAAAATGAATTGCATACAATTTGAAAAGAAAATATTTCCATGACTATATTATAGAAATTTTGTTATTTCATAACCTCTAGGGAAATACCCTATTTATTCCTGCGATGCTATCTTGTAAGCGATGAGCGGCGAGCAGGAAAATAAAAAATTATATACACACATATAAAAAAAAAATAAAAATAAAAAAAATATATATATATATATATATATAAATTTTTATTTATTAATTTTTTTGAGAAAATGAATTTTTTTAGCGTTGTTTCAATTTGCGAGGGCACTTTTTGTGGACATGTGATTTGAGTATTATTAAGGCGCCTATAACTGTAGACTAAATTGTAGAAGGGAATTTGTTCATGTGATACTTATTTCTGTCATCATGAACAATATTTATTTTTGCCCGCTGGTACATATTAAATAAGAGAACTTTAATCCAATGGCAAGAAATTCTCTTCAAGTGAACAAGTTGTTTTCAAAATACCATATTTATTTATCTATTCGGATTCAAATACAAATAAAATCCAATACAAATGAAGTCTACTATGAGTCTATGACACATTGACAAATTAGAAAGCCCTGAAAATCAAAACCACTATCCAAAGCGGAAGGCTATGACTAAAGTTCTAAAGTGTTTCAGCAACTTTAGCCACCCCCAAGACACGCATAACTTCATTGTAGTTGAATTAGGGGCATGCATGAAAGTATCAACTTTATAATCCATTTTGCAGAAATAAATGAATATGTACTATACATGCTTGCACTAGCTCCATTGGCCTTTCTTCTCCAGCGTTACATATGTCATCTTTAAAAAGTCAGGGCAAGTACATCTAGGGAAGTCCGTAATGGTAATGCAACATAATTTCCCATTTCCATTATCCATAGAGATGACACAGCCAAATCCCGCATATAGTATTAATGTATTACTTGTCACGTAGCAATTGTTCATGAGTCCCGCTCTACCCCACTTATTGCGGTCTTGGTAGTAAAAGCCTAAAAGCTCCTCTTAATGGAAAATCTGTTTCAAAAGGTTGGATGTGTATCCCGATTTGCCGAAATAGGAAAATGATCTCTTGAAAGTCGCATATTTGCAGCAATTCGGAATTGACGACGGAGTGATAATTCTACATTGTTGGAGTTAGAAGCCAGCCTCTTCAAGAGCCAATATCTCTTTGTGCCCCTTTTCACTGGTGAAGTTTGTGGGATAGATGGCCAAGCAATCACAAACACCTTCTTGGTGCCCTTCACACATCTACTAATGTCATCTGCACAAAACGAGAATTCAGTAGAAACATTGGGATGAGTTTTGTACTCCTTCTTCAGATCTACATATGTAGAAGCAGGGGCGTCATGTGGACCTTGACTCACCTAGCTATTGCATTTTTCATTTATATGAGCTTGCATTGCTTGACATTTTTGAGATGACTTGCTGGACAGCATTGCAATATGCCACTTTGAGGGATCACAATCCGTTTTTCTGATACCATTATGTGGAATAGAGTAATTTACTGTATCAAAGCGATGCAAGTTGTGACTTAAACTAGGTGGCAAATCTAACTTACGCTTTGTAGAACCAAAATTTATCTTTGCACCCTCCAAGCCTCCTTTCTTGGGTAAAAGATCTTCATCCCTCGGGTATGAGTTCACACCGAGGGTAGCTTGTACGTGAGCGCAGAGCGCAGAGCGGAGAGCGGTGAGCGCAGATTTGGAGAGCGGAGAGCACAGAATGGGGGACAGAACCTAAAAATAGCACTTTTTTTACTAAAAATAAATCATAAAATTAGAAGATTCGAATATTCTTAATTTATTTTTGGGAATTTACTAATTTTAGTAATTTAATTGACCCTATAACCGTGGACTAATTACAGTATTTACATTGAATTTGTAGTTCGTTTTCTCTTTTCTTGGTGATTAATTTTTTAACGTGCACCAATTACTATGCTCCAGCTCCTTCTTACTAGTTCAGGCATACAGTAATTCCCCTTATCTCCTTAAATTTATATGCAAATTACTACTTAAAATGTATTGGTATTGAACCTCTGAACAGGGATCAAGTAACATTTAATTTCGTAACATTTTCTTAACATTGGTAGAATTCATCCACCATAGTCTACACGCCTTTTTCCTTTTTTTTATTTTCTTTTAATTTTTTTGAAATTTGTCTTGTATTTTTTATAAAATTTTCTTTATTCTATCTATCCTGTTAGAGGGGTCAAAAGCCTCCTTTCATTTAATTCTCTCCTTCATTTTATTTTCACAATCATTTTATTTTCACATTCAATTTGTTAATCTTCTTCATATTATTTTCAACCTTCATTTTAAATATTGCTATTCTTTTCTTTAATCTTTTTAATTTCAATTTATATAAATGTTTTTTTTTTTCTTTTTTCTTTTTTCTTTTTTTTTTCATTCTTTAATTTAAAAAAATAAATTTAAATGCTAAATGACCTCTGCTAAACCTTCATCTTTTTCCATTCGGTTTAAGAGGATGACAACTTCTCAATGAATGAATAGCCGATTTTCAAGGGCGCCAAGCATCTTCTTCGCGGATATTTAAGATAAGAGTAGGGAATGTCTCTGCCTCTTTTGTGTTGGTGTTATGTGAAGCTCTTTTCCGTAGTGCGGGACAGCAGCTATGGAAGACGTCAGAGATATTGTTGTTTCACTTGCTGACGATGTTTGTCCATTTCAACCATATGTTGAGGTGGAGGACGAAGAAGAGGTGATGGCCAACAGCCAAGGGCGTCCTTCGACAACGGATGTTGACGTCCAACCGGATGTAAGAGCTGACCCTCCACGTTCAGAAAATTCGGATGAAATCATAGTGCTAGAGAAGGACGCAGATGTGCCTTTGCAACCACATGCATACTCGAAGGTTGGAAAGATCCCAAGGGGAACCTATTCCAGGGAATCAGTTAATCGGAGGCGGGGAGGTGGGCCATTGCTGAAACGATCATACCAAGGACATTTGCCAAGTGTGGGAACGAAAGTGAATGCGAATGTAGTTTCTCCTGTAGTACAGTCAGCGGCTGGCAGTCCTGCTGATAGTGTAGTGGGCAACCCTAAACGTGTTAGGTTCGAAGATTAGGACATCTAATAACAAGTATATGTTTGCCTTAATAAAGGGTACATGTCAGGGGATACGAGGTATATAGTGCACTTCTTCAAGATACAATGTATTGAAATAGAATGCAATTAATGTGAACGACAAAGCCCTTAATATAATGAAAAAGTCAATACAGCTTCTATATTGCTGACTTAGTACATGGGATATTACTAAAATCATTCACTACGTGACAAATGGCCATTGTGGAAATGGCAGTTCTAAAGTAGGAGGGCTACCTACTTCTTCGCCAAGGGGTGACGCAAGATTCCACTCTCTAGGAGAAGCTTGACCTCGTTGAAGCTAAAGGTAGGCGCATGGATGAAAAGCTCCGCTTCGGGATCACGGTTGCAGACCTTCAAGAGTATGTAGTATAGGTGCTTACAATACGTGAACAGAGTCTTGCCACGGAACGTAGTCATCGTCTTCTTGAATGCTGGGCAAGTGCAACCAGGGTAAGAACTGATGGTAATCTGGTACCGTGTGATGTGTGGAGCGATGCCCGAATCCAGCCCAATGATGCAACCGTGGCCCGGCTCTGGTATCATGGTGACGGAACGGAGGCGCGCTTTAAGAGACTCGGAGGAGCCCATGGAGAGTCGCTGCGCTTGATTGGGACGAGTGGCAGTGCGCTTCACCATCTTGCCGTCTCTCTTGCCTGGGTAGCGGTCAGCGTCTGCAGGGACTGGCAGCGAGCTAAGATTTGCAGGGGGCGGGGCAGAGGAGAAGAGGCGTCTTGGGGAGACAGGTTTCTTCTGCGGAAGTTGAAAGCCCGCTGCTTCGAGGGCAAGAATCTCAGTAAGTTTTAGGTTAGTACCTAGTTTCACTGGCCACACCTCTGGAATGGAGGGGAATTCCTGGTCCTTTGAGTAGTGTGCTACCCACTTGCGCTTAGAGCCTTTCACGCAACGCTCGATATCGTCGGAGCAGAACAAGAACTCTGTCTTCTCCACTGTGTTCCGGCAATAGTTAGTCCAGAGCCCAGTGTAGGTCGGTGCAGCTGTGCAATGGGGCCCCCTGACGATTCTCTCAGTGCACTTCTTCTTCGTTTCAGCTCTTTGGGCCCAGCAGCACTTCGCAGAAAGTTTGTGAAGTCTCGAAATGTGCCACTCCTTCACGTCCACCTTGGTTTCTTCAACCGCGTTGACATGGCGAATGCCGCCCTTGTTCACAGGTGAAGGTAAAGGGGAATCAACTTCCTGGGCAGGAGGTTGGGTACATTGTACGTCGGTGTCGTGTTCGGAGTCGTCTTCCACAATGACGGGCATCTGCATAGGGCGAGCCCTGACGGCACGTCTTGGGCCTCTTGGGCGTGAGAAGTTGGTCTTATCCGGGCGATGAGACTCTTCGTCAGCTCCGATAAGGACGTCGGCTTTTCGCTTCTGTGAACCGAAGACTTCCGCTCCTGGCATGATGGGCTGACGGGTGCAGAACTCATCCGCGCCTGGCATATCGAGCATGGGCTTGTCGAGCAGTGTAGGATTTCCCCATTTCTTCGCGTTGCGTTCAGCCATGCGAAGCCTGAGTTCCTTCTTGGATGGTCCTGTTCCGCCGACGTCACCTTTGAGGAACTGGTAGTAGTTGACAACCTGTAGAAAAGCCCGAACGAAATCGTCCACGGTAGCAACGTACAGGTCGTTCCCGTTGTTTCCTGAGGCTTGGAGCCACTTGTTATGAACTGTTTCGGCGAGGTTACAGGTGGGCATCTCTGTGAGTTCTTCCTTCGTGAATTTCTGCAGGTGTGACAGTAGGTGCCGTTAGATTCACGGATTACAGGTTTCTAGGTTAGGGCTAGGTAACCAGTATCAAAAACATGAAAACAGAGTGCAGAGATAATACCTCGGTCATGAATCCCCCCCACTGGCGGAAGCGGTGGTGCCAGAATGACAGCCACTGATCGAGTTTTATGAGCCCGCTCTCGCCAACGACCCCGGTGGATGCCCACCATGCTCGCAACGCGTGGTACAGAGTTTCCGCCTCTGCCATGCTGGTCGCATTCTTGTACTGAGTGCACATCTTCTTGTGCTGTTCCCAGAGTTCTTCGGGGAAGTGCTTCTGCGTATACGCCACCATGTTCTGAGTCCAGTGGAACAAGCACGACCTCTCCCGGTCCTCCATTGGGTCCTCCTTGTTGCCATTGCCGTAAAGGATTCGCACTGCATTCCAATTCGCCTGTGCGTTATCCGCCATGAACCCCTTGAAGTTCGGCGCTGCAACGCCATTGATCTCCATGACCAGGTTCAGGTTTTTCCAGAAGACGAGCTGGGCGTTCGTGTCCTCGGACTGCATGTCGCAAGTGGCGATTGTCATCACGCGGCAGTAGGTGGCGTCGTACACATGGCACGCCATGGTCGACCAGTCTTTGACGCGTTTGACATGGTCGAACATGATCCATGCGTTCTCCAAGTCGCCACCAGCTTGCATTCGGCTGACCAAGTCGACACCACTGCCCGGCCCGACCTCCGACATCTTGAAGACAAAGACTTTGTCACGCATAGATCCCTGACCAGGAAACCTATTCTCCTGGACATACGCCCAAAGACTGTTACCACGGAGCTTGGTGATACCGTCCATGATTCCGTACCTTTTGAATTTTTTGAAGGTGGCGACTTTGTTGCGGATGTTTGGTGACGCCATGTCTTTGCATTGATCCAGAACAGGAACCAGCTCCTCCATCGTCAGCTTCCTCGGTGGTGCATCCTCGGGCTGTAGAAGGTAGCTCCCGATGAGGAGTTTGCTCGCCTCCAGGACAACGGCGCTCTTTGTTGCTTTGTTGTTCATCTCTACCTGCTCTTCTATTAAGCTACTAATCTCTGCTTTAGAGTCTCTATAGTCTCCTACTTTCACTGGATGATCATGTGTTCCTATGTGAATACAAGCTCTGGTCTGATTCGGTTTGCCCACAACGTAATAAATCTTAGCCTCGCATGTAGCTACACATGATGGAGGTTCTTTACATACCTTGCACACTAGCGTGGAGTCAGATGGCGGAGGCTGATCCATGAGAAAAGCTTGCAGGGTACAGCCTTCGAACTCAGTCTCGTTAACGTCGAAGATCTTGGGAAGACGCTTCAGAAAGTCACACTCCTCGTTGGTGCAGCGCAGCCATCCGACGCAGGTGGAACTACGAAAAGACAGTCCGAAGTCGTTTTTGATGTTTGTTGTGATGGTCTTGGTCCACAAGTGTCCGTCGTATCGTTTGTCCATTCCCTGCATTGACTTGGCGGCGACCTTAGAGGATCCTGTAGCAACCGGGGGCAACTCAAAAAGAACCGGACCATCAAACTTCGCAGGCAAGTACTCAACTCTCTCGTGTCTGATAGTGGAATAGTCTATCTTCTTCAAAATGTTTTTGGACCCACGCGTCTTAGCAATCTCTTTAAGGAGCGGAACAATGCTAACTATGACTGAGGACAATGGAGGAGACACATTGGAAGGAGGAGCATCTGCGTCGACCTTAGGCACCAACTTGACGGGACTGACTTCGTCATCAGAGGAGAGAGAAATGACTGTTGGAGGAGGAGGTTTCTCTACGTCTGAAGTTTCAGTACCAGGCTCGACTTTGACCTTGACATCACGAGGTAAGGGAGTCTGAATTGTGCAAGTAGAAGAGCGACGGGGGGTGAGGATCTCAGTGGATGCAGCCATCAGAGAATCAGTAAGACCATAGACTCTATAGGATCCAGGAAGGAGTCTCCACTGCAGCATATTGTTTTCATCTCTCACTGAAGGTTGCCCGAGGGTGTGGGTAACCTCGGCAGTAACGTCATCAAAGATCTCCTCCTCTATACTGATGGTATCTTCACGGAAGTGGAATCTGAGACTCAGGCGAAGAGAGGAGACTGTAGCTAGACCATCGTCATCTACGCGAAACCTAAGAGGGATGCCCATGCCTTGGGCGTACAGACAGACCATCCCCATGTTCGCAGGGAACTCAGTGATACTAGTGAAAGATGGGAGGAGAGTGAGAGAACTAGCGAAGCAGTATCGCGATTACAAAGTGAGAGGAATGATGCGTCGCTGTTGATCATTTTATTCTGGTTGGAACGCCCAGTAAACAGTTAGAGAATGATTCATTCTGTTAGGTAACGAATGTAAGATTTAAGAGAGACGGCGCCAACTAATTACAATGCCACTTTTTGCAGGTCTAAGTATATCAGGTCAAAAATTTTAGAACTGTTCTTCAACAATTTGAATCGTGAAGCGGATTCTATTTGTCATGATGTATTATAAGATTAGAATGAGCCGTCATTTAAATTCTACAATTATAACAATTAATATAAAAAGAAGCATGCATTGAAATGCTTGAATCAGATCTTTTAGATTATGGTATTCTTGGATTTATTCTTTTTAATCAAAGGTTCAAATTATTAACTTTACTTCCATTAAATGAAAGAGGGTAGAGAATGTGTCAGTTTTTAAATTTGTATATCAAATTAGGGTTCTACGTGATAGGTATTTAAGGTGGGAGGAAAGTATGAAGAGAGTCTTTTTTGTGTGAGAGAGTCCTTCCTGGGGTTAGACACATGAAGGAGAGTGGAGGGCCATCTCCCTCCACTTATGTCACTCCTAAACCTAGAAGAAAACCAGGTGGTACAGATTTCACGGATAGGAGAGCTAGAAAGAGGAGAGCATTACGTAAGAAGGTAGTTTTTAAAGGTGACAATTTGAGTGCTCCTGTAAAAAGGAGAGGAGTCGGCCTGCCTGTAGCATTGAAGTTCTGTAGCATTCGCAAACTCATTCTCGAGTCTATAGTGGAGGAGAAGGAAGAGATATTAGAGAACATCGTTGTTGAGCGTCAAGAGCACGAAGTGGAGGTACTCGTAAGTGGAGTTGCACGTGAGGCCATGACGGATGAACTAGTTTTTAATTGTAGTCAGAGAGTAGAATCACCAGAGACTTCTATCAGATTCATTGACTCTTTGACAAGGGGCCCTAATTCTCAATCCGAGCATGACTTTAATTCTGTTGAAGTAAGTGTACCCAGAGAAAGTGTAATATGAATCTCTTATGTACATGTGCAATTTGAATAAAAATATAGCATTTATTTTTTGCAAAACTAGGGTATGATTTAATCAAGTTTATTACATTTGACGGCCTTCAACTTATAATCCTTATTTTTTTCCTGATTTTACAAAGAGTAACAAGTGGATAAGGGAGGTGGGAGTTTCAACTCCACTCTCACTTGTTGGAGAGGGCACCGAGAGCATGCGCTTGCGAGAAGTTGCGAGGAGAGCCAGGGAGGGGATATTGCAGGGTGGGGAAGGTGGGGTTGCGATGGCGGCCAAGGACTTGGAGCAGCAAGGGCGAGTCGAGGAGGACGGACAGGGAGATGGAGGAGAGGCCCAAGGCCTGGGAGAAGACGACCTGCGGATGGAGGAGCCCGAGCCTCAGCCTGAGCTCGGGGTTGGAGCTCCAGGCGGGAGCGACGGGAGCGAGGGCAGCGAGGAAGACGAAGAGGAGAATCCTCTCGAAAACGAGGAAGAGGAAGACCAGGTACCGCCCACCTCCTCCATCTTCATTCCGAGGACGATTGTTTAAATGATGGGTTTTTTGAATATTGGGTTGATTCTCTCGTACGGACTTCATCTCCATCATGAGTGCGTACGGCCAGGTTTGTGATTATGATTTTGTACAATGTACTTGGATTTGAACATTATTGTGGTTTAAAATGATTCGGGTTGTGAGTTTGCATTTGGATTCGGGTTGTGAGTTTGCATTTGGATTCGGGTTGTGAGTTTGCATTTGGATTCGGGTTGTGAGTTTGAAATTGGATTTGGGTTGTGAGTTTGCATTTGGATTCGGGTTGTGAGTTTGCATTTGGATTCGGGTTGTGAGTTTGCATTTGGATTCGGGTTGTGAGTTTGCATTTGGATTCGGGTTGTGAGTTTGCATTTGGATTCGGGTTGTGAGTTTGCATTTGGATTCGGGTTGTGAGTTTGCATTTGGATTCGGGTTGTGAGTTTGCATTTGGATTCGGGTTGTGAGTTTGCATTTGGATTCGGGTTGTGGGCCTGTTGTTGGATACTTGGGCTTGGTTGTGAGCTTTGGTTATGTTGTTGGGTGCTTGGGATTTGTAGTTGATTACTGGTCCTAGTTTGGATTTGTTGAGGCTCCCCTCTGCTCGAACTCTTGCAGGCCGAGGAGGCTTATGCCTTCGAGGAAGCCTCGGTTTTGTATTAATGTCTTGATGCAGTTGATGTTTGAGCACTCGAGCCGAGGAGGCTTCGGCCTCCAATGAGGCCTTGTGCATTTGTTGGATTTTTTCGCATTTTCTTTGTTTTATTTTTTTAATTTCTGAATTTTAAATTTTGCATTTGGGTAATGTTGATGCTTTGTTTTTTAAAAAAATAATGTTGAATGTTTTTTTTTTTAATTTTTGAAAAATAAAAAACCCGCCCACCTACTGTCGTCAACGACAGTAGGCCGGGAGGGTGCTGGTCCTTGTCGGATTTTTGTTTTTTTTTTAATTTTTTTTTTTGTTCATTGAGTAATTGAATAATTAGAAACGTATTAAATCTTAAAAATTTGATAAATATGTGTTCTTTGTTGATGATGGTATACGTATTTGAATGTTTTTTTTTTTAAATTTTGAAAAATTAAAAACCCGCCCACCTACTGTCGTCAACGACAGTAGGCCGGGAGGGTGCTGGTCCTTGTCGGATTTTTGTTTTTTTTTTATTTTTTTTTTTGTTCATTGAGTTATTGAATAATTAGAAACGTATTAAATCTTTAAAATTTGATAAATATGTGTTCTTTGTTGATGATGGTATACGTATTTGAATGTTTTTTTTTTTAATTTTTGAAAAATAAAAAACCCGCCCACCTACTGTCGTCAACGACAGTAGGCCGGGAGGGTGCTGGTCCTTGTCGGATTTTTGTTTTTTTTTTAATTTTTTTTTTGTTCATTGAGTTATTGAATAATTAGAAACGTATTAAATCTTAAAGATTTGATAAATATGTGTTCTTTGTTGATGATGGTATACGTATTTGAATGTTTTTTTTTTTAATTTTTGAAAAATAAAAAACCCGCCCACCTACTGTCGTCAACGACAGTAGGCCGGGAGGGTGCTGGTCCTTGTCGGATTTTTGTTTTTTTTTAATTTTTTTTTTGTTCATTGAGTTATTGAATAATTAGAAACGTATTAAATCTTTAAAATTTGATAAATATGTGTTCTTTGTTGATGATGGTATACGTATTTGAATGTTTTTTTTTTTTAATTTTTGAAAATTAAAAAACCCGCCCACCTACTGTCGTCAACGAGAGTAGGCCGGGAGGGTGCTGGTCTTTGTCGGATTTTTGTTTTTTTTTTAATTTTTTTTTTGTTCATTGAGTTATTGAATAATTAGAAACGTATTAAATCTTAAAAATTTGATAAATATGTGTTCTTTGTTGATGATGGTATACGTATTTGAATGTTTTTTTTTTTAAATTTTTGAAAAATTAAAAACCCGCCCACCTACTGTCGTCAACGACAGTAGGCCGGGAGGGTGCTGGTCCTTGTCGGATTTTTGTTTTTTTTTTAATTTTTTTTTTTGTTCATTGAGTTATTGAATAATTAGAAACGTATTAAATCTTAAAGATTTGATAAATATGTGTTCTTTGTTGATGATGGTATATTTATTTGAATGTTAAGGTTGGGGAACCATTTGGGATTTCTGATAGTTGTTCCATTTTTTTCTTCTTTGATTTTTTGTGTTGATTGAAAGGGTTTTAATTTACGAAGTCTTAAAAAAAGTCTTATAAGTTGTTATGAGTTTTAAAGGTTTTCTAGGGAGCCTTCTCGTGGTTTTGGTTTGTATATTTAAAGTTCCTGTTCTTTCTGTTACTTACAACATTGTTTACAATTAAGGACTCTGATGGGGATCACATGGGGAGCGAACGTCAAGACCCTACGCCAGCAGAAACTGAGGTATTTCATTCAATC
This sequence comes from Ceratodon purpureus, assembly GCA_014871385.1. Taxonomy (NCBI): domain Eukaryota; kingdom Viridiplantae; phylum Streptophyta; class Bryopsida; order Pseudoditrichales; family Ditrichaceae; genus Ceratodon; species Ceratodon purpureus. The sequence goes on from CM026428.1 coordinate 3,563,767, forward strand.
TACAATTTATATTCTTTTTTTATGTTTATGATGTTGAGTTCTATTCGCCCTCTTCCCTTCTTTGTTTCCTACTCTTTTAATTAGGGCAGTTGATCATCTCTTCATTTCTCCTAATGTAGGTATCATCCGATGCTCCTGAGATGTCCGCTACTTCCCCCATTTCTGTCATCAATGTTTCCGATCTTTCGGATTCATTTGATCAGTACTACTGTACCTGTGATGTAGCCAACCCTGTAGGTGTGGAAAGTGGACCTCTCGAGGTCCACTCTCCACAGTACATGCCTACCTCTCCAGTGTACATGCCTACCTCTCCAGTGTACATGCCTACATCCCCGGTGTATGAGCCTACCTCCCCGGGCTATATGCCCACGTCTCCTCCACAGGGCTCCCCGCCGATGTCTCCACCCTCTCCTTCCTCGCCGATTAGAGTCAGGAGGCCAGCCCATGTGGTCTTTGCTCTGCCGGCAATTCTGCCGTGCCCTGTCCAACAGACCAGGCGATTTTGGAGGAGGCGCCGTCACTGGAACTGTAGACAGTCTAAGGAGTACTATAGTCGATCCTCACGTAGATAGTTTTATCAATCACAGATGATGATTGAGTTGTTAAAAGAGAGATGACAGTATGAAGATATATTGTTACTTTCTTTTACATACTTGTCTACTTTGCATGACTTTCTTCGATTGTGCTTGTTTTCCTAATTTGCGCACCCCCTCGCAGGTTACGCAAACACAAGATGTTTTGGTGAAACCATCTTGTCCGATAAACTTGATGACTGCTACAGAAGGGGAATTAGAACATCAGACCTTATACAAGGTGGACTCCAACGCCGTCATCAACAAGCTCAGGATCAAGCCATCGCAGAAGTCCCGAATGTTGGTGCCCCTGTGTCGGATGATCCCAATGGCAAAGGTCAGACCAGTGGGCGAAGTGGGTGTGCAGCATTTGGAGCGGGAGTTCGTCAAGGGGTATAGAGATGGCGATCGCGTCATGTACATCTCCATGTACAACAACGAAGAGCAGACAAGAGATGTTACGGATGAGGTCATGGCTAGATGGAGCCCATTATGGAGGGACGCGAATGATGCCTTCGAATTTCAGCTTCAATGTGACGAGGACTGGTCTCAATTCTCGGGGAAGATGTTCTTTGTCTGGGAAGGTAACCATCGCCTCTCAGCATGGCTTCGTCATATCAACAAGCATCATGCAGACGACCCGTCTTGGCACATCTCTGTGCACTGCATAGTACTCGACCCCCGTGGCCACGTTGGCAATCTTCTTCACGCAATGCACGACATCAACTGGTAAGTACTTGTTTCTTTTCTCCTGTTTATCATTTGTTACTTTATCTCATCTCTTTTATTCATCATACGTTTTTTTGGTTTATTTTCAGGTCGACTGAGAATGACCACGTCAAGAGTAATCTCCCTGCAAAACTATTTCGAATCCGCTCTTTCGGAATGATGAAGCTGGAGGAATTCAAAGACCTCCTCAGTCCTCAAGAGTATGAAGTCTGTTTGAAGAACAAGCCACCTAATCCCTCCTGGTTTCCCTTGACAACTAAAGTTTTCATCGCATTTTTGTACCGAGTAAGTCCTACATCATCTCTCTATTTGCTTCTTATTATTCAATACTCATGGATTTTCCTAAGTCTGAATTCTCTTTCTCCAGCGGGAACTCGCAGCGGCCTCCGACGAAGCAGCCAATGCCTACCGCATGAAGACACCTAAGGATGAGCAGTCTGCAAGTGCAGTTTGGGATGTCATGAATGAGGCATCAGAGAGAATGGTCGAAGCCATCAAGAAGAAGGACTTCACCAAGTACTTGGCCATTGCAAATCCCAAGAATGGTGACGACTTCCTCAATGAGGTGACTCACTGATCATTGTTCAATTCGCTGTTTCGCATGACTTCAATAATTTCTGTATTTATCTTTCTCAAACTTCGGTAATTCTTGCAGATTAATCGCCATTTCAGTCTCAACAATAAGCCTGAGATGTCAGTGGATAAGCTTCAGAAGATTGTTCCTGCGGCCGTTGAGCCCAAATACAAGGCTCGTTGGTTGAAGTGGTGGAACTCATCTCCGAGTGCTCGAACGTCTTACAGATTTCTGCCATCTGAATTCAAAGACACCGACTTCGACCCATGGTTGAACAAAGCTTCATTCTGGGCTGGGGTAATTTTTATAAGAAATCCATTCCAATTCCTTGTTCCTTTATTTTTTTACCGTATTCCTTCTTCGTTGCTAATTATATCACTTTTGTATTACAGTTGGAGGAAGCCGTCATCCATGAAGTCGAGGACATATTCAAGACGGAGAACCTCGATATAAATTGGATGGCATTTCCTGATGTCCAACAGCCGGGCGATTATGTGGAGAGTTCACGTATTCTCTTGTGGGACAAGGCCTTCCCTACGTTCATTGGAAAATCAGCAGATAAGCCCTTCGACAAGAAGTCCATTTTTTCTAAATTTCCTGGAACCGCCCAAGTTGTCAAGCGGGTTACTTACCGGTACGATACATTCCTCTTAATCAGATTCAAATTCCAGAACGAGGTCTCTTTATCTCTTTGATACTAACCTTCTACATATTGGTTTACATAGGTACTTCAAGCGAGAGCTTGTTCTGAAGGGGGTAATCAAGGTTCAGCAGTTCCCGAGCTACTTCCTTTCTTGGACGTCGAAAACCTCGGACCAGTGTATCTATTCTCCCCAACAGTTGAAAAGGTACAAAGCTCCTCACTTGCTTGAGGGATGCTGGTATCTTGATTGCTCTCGTGGTTTCACGATTGACTCAGAGGCGGACGTCAAGACTCTACACGATGGGGGTGAGGTTGTGGCGGAGGACTCCGTGGATGATGCAGAAGGTCGTGAAGGAGAACAGGATCAGTCTTCTGCTCCACCACCGAAGAGAGGGAGAGGAAGGCGACTGAAATCTCTGCGTTCTCAGTCTGAGGCATCACAGCAAACTGGTGCAAACTCTTGCGCGCCAGCTGAGAAGGCACCAGAGCCCTCTCCGGGTATGATCGTTACCAACCCTTCTCCAGCTTCTTCGCCGGCTCCTTCATCGATCAGTGCTTCGGAGATTACCAGAGGTCTCCTTCAGCAGAGGAAGGCCAAACTATATCCTCAAACAACTTCTTCCGCTGGAGCTTCGATTTCCACACATGTTTCCGTCTTCAACTCATCTGTGGATTCCCTGTTGCGGCGAAATAGGAGACAGGAGAGAAAAGGTGGCGACCCGGATTGGATCAAGATTCAAGACTTCATTCGCAAGGTATGTTCTTATATTTTGACATTTCATGGATTCAGCCACCTCTACTCGCTTTGTAGTTACTAACTCTCCTTTCTTGTTTCCTGCAGTTTGGAGCAGGCCGCGAAAACGAAGTTCCGGACCGGTGCAAACAAGAGGACCATCTGGGAGTCGACTTGATCATTGCCGACATCCCTGAGAATCTTCCCGTCCCTTCCGTTTCCGTTCCCCCCACGAGTATTCCGCCTTGGAACTCTCGCTACAAGGATTATTTGTACGACATCTTCCATTTTGCAGATGAATTCCTGCAGAAAGATGGTGCCATCTGCCTCATCTACAACACTGATCAGAAGCTGGCTAAGGATATCGAGGAAGAAGCTGCTGCTGGTGGATACGTGCTGTTCAAGGACTGGTGGGGTGTCAATGTACTCGGCCTGACTTCTCCTACGAACCCCGAGAACTTGGTACTTTTCCTAAACATGCCCTTCTCTTCGCTTACTGATAACCCCTCCGCTTCATTTTACTCACTAGTTTTGCTTGATTGCAGACTATGCGATTCTGGATTCGCGTCTACGTTCGTAGTGGCAGTACTTTCTCCTTCGAGACGAAGAAGGAAGACCTAATACATGGGCTCCTCAACATTACCGAGAGTGATGCCATTTTCAACTTGACCAATGTGGATTCGCAGCTCATGAATGGGGAGGTGCCGTGGAGAGGCCCAAGGGAGAAATCCATCGAGATGATGCAGGGCATACTTGAGGAGCTGTCGAAGCCCGGCGACATAGTTGTTGATTGGAATGCTGGGACAGGTAACTATTCATGCATATCTTTGCTGAATTATTCTTCTCGTTTTTACCACAGTTTCTCATTTCTTTGTATCTCTCCGAGTTTCAGGAGCCTCCATCAAGGCTGCCCAGGCTATTGGTCGCCACATTCTCGCTTTTGAGGAGGACGAAGCCATATTCAACGCCCTTCTCAAACCATCCGCCATGGGTCCTCCTAAACATCCAAGGCCGGCAGCAGCAGGCGAAGCGCCTCCAAAGAGAGCAAGAACTGACAAGTGGTGTAAGTCTTCTATTCTTTGTTTATATTATCCAATCATTACTGCTCTTTCTAGCTCTACGGACTCTATCTAACCACAGTCGGTTCTCTATTGCAGAGTAGTTTCCGCAACACCGCCACGTGGGCCAAGAGCAGTGTCCACTCCATCGTGGCGTCTTCATTCCAGCCCGATTCAGCCTTTCATACTTCCGGACTACGCAGAGGACTTAGCACAGGCGTTTCAATCTGGAGCCCTTACATATGTTCCTAGTCGGCCAACTACTTTTGATCCCAGGGCCCTTCTATTCGTCGATGACGAGGCGGTAGAAGGAGATTCAGAGTCATCTAGTTCTGAGAGTGGAAGTAGCGATTTTAGCATGTTGTGAGTTTGAAGGAGGCTTCGGTCTTTCATTGTTTTCATTGGATTTGATTTGATTTAATTGGAGTTCATTGCGTAATCCTTCCTCTACTCTACTACCCTGATTCCTGAATCTATACTTGTTACGATTCTCATTTCCAAATCGTCTCCTCCTATATTGAGGATGAATTGTCACAACCGTAATGCTCAAAATATAATATGAAGAATGAAATGTTACAAAAGAAATGCTCAAAATTTAAATTGCGCTGTAACTTATATTTTAACCATTCAAAATCCCACATGTCCTAACCATGTTACCTATTCTTGAGTTGGTGTACATCTTGGTTTCTTCTACTCCATTATTCTACACGAACTCTGAAATATTCCACGAACTTTGAAGACCATCTCTTTTAGTTGGTTTCGAGTTCTCTTATTCCTAGAATCATCTATATTATCTAAAACCATCATGGTGGAATACTCGTATCTAGATCCAATGAGGGACCACATCTAAAGTAATGTATTCGAACACCCCACTAGACTTCACAGTACTAATCCTTCGGAGGATATACAGTCCAACTCTTGTCGATATCAAACCAGCAAGTTTCGCCATCCGATATGATCACTTCGGGCAGCTGAACAAGTGGATTCTCATCGACGTTCGATAGCAAGGGATACGGGATTAGAGACAACTCCATAATACGGAGAAGCTCATTGGTACAAAGCACTGTCCAACGCCATTCACCTTCACCAACATGTAGGCTTCCGATGTGCCTAAACGGTGGCAAGTCCATGCCTCGTTCTCTAGCGCGCTCCACCTCCAACAGCCACGGCCGCAGCTCCTCATAACTCGCCGGTGCCTTTGGGGGCAAACCTACAGCCGCTCTCGTCCTCCTGGATCTCGCATTACACACCTTCGGCATCGCGCAACACACTGAATTCTTGTAGTCTTCAAACGTTACAGTCAAGCTTGTAGATTGACATCCCCGAACTCCTACGCTACCTTCGCATACAGCACAGAATGCCAAGGACTGTGTCACTATCCTAATAGGCCACCTAGAGACAAGCTCAAGAAACCAAGAGTGACCTCCTTCCCTGGAACCCAGCTTACCAAGTGCTGTTTGATGATGAAACTCTCCTACTTGTATCACTGAAATGAAGATGCTTCGCTGCCTAGGAAGAGAGAGTAATCTTCGATGAAGACAAGGACTCTGACAAGGTATATCTTGGTTTCAGCAGTCAAGATATTATACACGAATTTTGAAATATTCTAGGAAATTTTCAAACCTTGCCTCCTTTATGTTCTGTGATATTTGTTGTTTTCCTTGTGCATTTACATAATCCCATGAAAGAATTATTTGTTTGATCTAAAACTGAACGCCTGATCATTATATCTTGCCTAAACCCATGACAAATCTAAAGGAATGTATGCATGACGTCATCATGACATCAGCCCTAATTTGTATCTTTGAGAACAAACGTAATAAATTCTTACCAGAGATAACCCTAATTTCCACGGTAATATACTCTTTTCCTAAAAAAAGTGTCAAAATTAAGCCTTAATTTAGTAATTTTCCACGGTTATAGGGTCTACTTTGCTTTTGAAAATTTTCCTAATTGTCAATTCTGTGCTCTCCATTCTGCGCTCACCGCTCTCCGCTCTACGCTCTCCGCTCACGTACGAACTTTCCCCAGTTCACACCCTCAGCTATCAACTTTGGGTCTCATGAATGTTGTGTGTGACATAAACGGAGCTCAACCTTGTTAGGTCCCTTTCCTCTCTTCCCTCCCTTTAACATGAAACGATAACTTGTAATCTGCATGAAGGCACAAACGAGATCGTCCATTGTAACTTTGTACAAACACAACATTGTATTGCCGCGCAGTTGAAGCTAATGGTTGTCAACAGTTTTGGCAAGATTGCAGGATGGCATGCCCACTCTCTCGTTAAGAGTGAGGTTCTGAATAAATTACATGTAATGGTTTAGGATTGATATTAAAATATGTGAATATAATTAAAATGAAAATTACTTGCGATGAGAAATTGAGGTAAGACTTCCAGCTGTATAAAAAGTTCCATTGTCTATATCGGAAGTCCTAAAAAGTCATCGAGTCATTCAACATTCCTCTTCCATCTTTGGTTGTGACTTTGGATGAAAGCCACCAAGCACAAATGACGTTATATTGCGCGTCCGCTTTTTCTTGAGTCTTTGCATCCTTCTAGACCTTGCACAGAGCAATGTATCGATTTTGGAATCATGGCACGATGTTCCTCAAGGTCGCTCTCTACAGGCACTTGGTCCATTGAAACAAACATGTACGCTCACGTTCCTCCATGCATACGTAGCCTGGGTCCCCACTGCCATATACTTTGCGGACATCGTGCTAATTGGCTCTAGCACCGTAAGCCATAAGTCCCTTGAAATTTGAATCCTCTTCTCCATTTTGAGCGTAACTTTGTTCAGTTGGAGCCAAAAAAACTCATACGCTCTTGCATCCTCAAATTGCATGTCTCAAAGCACAATGGTCATTACCTTGCAGTAATCCTTGTCGTATATATGACAGGCCTTGGTTGTCGAATTCGAAACAAGCTTCACATGTGACATGGTCGAATATGATCCAATAGTCCTGAAGATTGCCACAATTTTGCATGCTCCTACTAAGTCCACACCACTCCTTGGACAATCAACTGACATCTTGACGACGAATACCTTACCATTGTCTTCTCTCAAAAATTAATTACGGTAGATGAACTTGAATTTGGAATAGTCCTTCAGTTCCATGATGTTGTCTATTATACCACGTCCTTGATGGAAGAGTCTCTTTGTGTCTGAGACAAAGTTTCATAAGTTGGGTGAAGTAAGAATCTTGAATTGGTCCATGACAACATCCATAGACGCTCCCCGCATATGGCTTCTTCCAGGAGTTGCTAGGTGCTATGATGATAGCTGAATTCTTTGCTTTGACGTCTTCTGAACCTCCTTAGCTACGAAGTCATATAGAAATTTGAAAGGTACATTGGAATACTGGATGACTGTGACGGCCTTAGTGAATGGCAGCACGAGTGACCTCACCATTGGATGATGGTACGTGATAGATTCTAGCATGACATAGTGCTAAGCAAATAGGAGGGTTCTAACAAACCTTGCATGCTAGCATCAATTTCTCGGTAGGCCTACCTCCAACGGGAAAGAGTATCAAAACTACTCCAGACCACTGAGTGCTTTTGACCTTCCTATTGTTCTTGCAGATGCAGTCACAACTATTTTTTAGGCATTCCAAGTGACCAGTATATGTTGACTTATAATATGTTAGAATATACTTGTTCTTCATATTTGTTATCATCGTCTTGCACCAAATGTGGTCGTCGTAATGTTTACTTATGCCATCCATACCAACTCTAAATGGTTTTAGAATGCGTTCAAGGTCGAGAGGCAATTCAAATATATTATCACCGTTGTAAGTCGCCGGTAAGTACTTTACATGTCAATATTCAATACTTTCAAAGTCAATGCTAGCAAAATGAGAACAAAAGCTTCTTCTACAAGCAGTCATTCTAATGGCAAATAAGATACTACGATTCTTTTTAGAATCAGAGTAAATAGGAGGACGATCAAAAGAGACAGATGATGAGGCACTAGACGTCCTTTTGTGCCTGGTAGGACGTGCGGATCCGAAAACGCGTTGGAACTGAAACGGTTGACTTGAACCAATGACCAAAACAACTCCCATGCGCTCTTGTAAGTAAGTCTAGATTATGTGGTTTTAAAGTTTCTATTCTTTTATTTTGTCATGTCCCTTTTATTAAATGTCTAATGGCTGTTTTCGCTATAAACGGGGCTCAAAAGCGTGAAGGTTTCAAGGCATCCTTTCAAGGCACCTTATGTATAACCAAAAAGCACAACTCTAAAGTTGACCTTGGCTTACTGTGAAAAAAATCAACACATGCAACAATTCACAAAACAAAACAAGACAAGACATAAATTTGATTCAACAAACAAATACATCGATTTTTTACTGATTTTTTGTGTGCACAAATGCACAATTCCAACACATAAAATCACACCCTAACCACAATTTCTAAGGAATCAAATCAACTCCTATAAAAGGAGATAAAAGAGAGAGCTAGTTGCTTGAGCTAGACAATTGCTGCAACAAGGCTTCACCAATCGAGGATTACTAAACATAAAGAGAGAGCATCTCCCTCCCCAACCCAATAATCCTCGACAGCTGCAGCTCCGTGCCTCAAATTGACTGCTTCCAACAACCAAATATCCTTGCAGCCCTGGCCAGCCGAGCTCCAACGACCAAGAGAATACACCACAATGACAAAAAAAATACAATTGGCTCTTTGCAGCCACCGAGGAGACACAACAATGAAAATAAATATAAAAAATATAAAAATTAAACAACAAGAGACGACCACAGTAGCAGCTGCCTCAACCACTTCCAACTAGTCGCCAAGCGACCACCAGCGAACCGCTGCTGATCTCTTCACCATACGCAACCGAACAACAACAACCAACAAAACAAAAGAAAGAATTTAGCTGGGCTAGACTCCAACCACCAGAGTTGGTGTCAACCGCTCCAACAACTTTGGAGCTCCCACATATTCACCAGCTCCAGGCACCAGCCGTAGAGCTCCGACCGCCAAGCAGATCTCCACCGGCCTTCTCCGCTTCGACACCCAACCGTAGCCAATCTCCAACCGGCCTACTATCGACCTCCTCTCAACCAACAACGGAATTCACCGCCTTGATTAAGTAGAAATCAGTGGCCCTCCTTGAGCTCGCAGCCTTGACACTCTCCTACCACATGCACCAGTAGCCGTCCTTTGATGCTTCCACCAAATCCACCACCGCACCACCAATCCACTTTCCGCCTTCTCCGCAGTTCCTCATCCAATTGCAACCCCTCCCAGCCTCCTTACGCCAACCGACCGCCGCACATGCCACTGCCGCCCTCTAAATAGAGCCCCCAACTTTTGACAATAGCCAACGACCTAATAAAATCCAGCCCATTCACAGCATCCACAACTTGCTGATACTGCTCTAGAGTCTCGATCTGTAGCTCCACAACTACCGGCTCTCACACCTTGCACCGTAGACAGAAGGAAAAAACGCTGCTCCTCCTCTTGACCACATCACCCTTCCGCTCCTGACTCCACTGGAGCAGCTTGGTTCTCCACCTCAACGAACCTCCGTCGTTCATTGAAGTCTTGTGAATTGCAGCGCCTCATTCAATCATCAATCACCGCGACCACCGGCGTCTTCCCCAATAACACCGCAGCCGGACAGTCGGCCTCCTACTTCAGTCCTTCAATGCTTTGTCTAGTTACCGCAGCCATTGACTGCAACTAAAAAAAACCTTTGCAGCTACCGCTCCACAAATCTTCCGGCGAACGCAGCCAACTTAAGCAGCTCCACACCGAGTCAAAAATGAAGAGTTGCCGCTTCAGCTTGCCACCAATCTCAACCAGCGCTCCTCCTTCTGACTGATGCCTCACTACCTAGCCTCTACCTAAAACCCATTGCCGGTGTCATCTCTCAAGCCAGCAGCCACTAACCTAGCCTTTATCTACAGCATGCTCCAGCAGCCATCTCCTAACTCCTAACTCAAAAATTAACTCCTTATTCACTATTCAAAACTTGTGCAAATCACTGGCTTACATCCGTTGCCTCTCCTAATACTCCATACCTAACACACTGCCATCCTAACTTCTGCTAACTTCAAAAACTAACCATATCTCCTTAGAGAGACACTCCCTCACTCCTAACCAGCTGCCTTAAGCCGCCATTCTTTCTCATGATACCATGCCCATGCCATGCACATGCGCATGCACTCTATACTCCATTAGCTAGCATTTTTTTATTTTTTTTTCCACCTAGCATATTTTAGACTACAAAACTAAATTGGTAATTTGGTAATTTCATTTGGCCACTACCCCTAACTACTAAATCCTCCGTTTCTTGACCCACGACTTCTCTAGTTCTAAAAACTAGGATCCTCATAATTTGCGTCAATTCCCGTTTTTCTAATACTAATTTTCCTACTACACCAATAATAGCTCATCTTGAATTGTGCGCTCGTCCGTAAATTCTGGTGGCTGCATAAATGTAGTCGCTTTAAGTTCTTCAATTTTTCGAGAAACTAAAAAAAAAATCAAATATTAAAAGTGGGATAATGAAAAAATAAGTATAAAAATAGGAAGTAAAGGAAAAACGGAAATTAGATTTTAAAGAAAAATTTAAAATAGGTACAATAAAAATTAAAAGATGAATTGGAGTTTAGGAAAGGAAGAGAAATAAAAGAATAAAAAAATTATAAAAAAATAAAAAAATATAGAGAAGTCAAGACTACAGATTTTGGAAGAAATTTGTAAAAATGGAATAATTAGTATTCAAGAGTCTAACTATTCTAGCTTTGATTACTTTTTCATCTAAAAAGTGCAAATTCCTACTCCCTTTGTCTTACTAAAAGAGCATAGTTTGGTAAAATAATCAGTCTCAAAAAAAAAAAGTGGTTTTTAAATTTGGCAAAATTATTTTTAAATTTGGTCAACTAATTTTTAAATTTTTAAATTTGTTTCTGAATTTGGCCACTTATTTCTAAATTTAGAACTGTCTTTAAATCTTTTATTATTAGCAAACCATGCTCTTTTAGTGAGACGGAGGGAATACTAAAATAAGGGATTTTGGAATAAAAAGGGGAAAGTGAGCAAATTTGATGGTCAGACCTTAGCAAGGTAAGAAGCCCCATTTGTCCTTTACAACTTCTTTATCATGTTGAAATTCTTCCAGAGGCGTATGCAGAGGCTCCATCTCTTTCCTCGGCACCTTAGTTTAAACCTTGATGCAGATAAGTATTTTGACTTTTTTGTAGAGGTTGATAACAAAGTAGTACTGTCTAGTGACATTGCCTGTGAGAATGGGTAGATTGAGCCATCTAATGATGATAATATGTCATCTTTGATCAATCCTTTATTCCTTAAAAAAAACTTGTTTTATGACTATCTGATTTTATAAAATCTCAAATCTCTTATCTTGTGTTTTTTATTTATTCTGTGTTATTATTCTATAAAACAGACTATTCTGATCAATGCTCAGGTTTGCGAAGACATAGAGTCGATGTACAAGTCCTCGAGTCTGATCAATGCTCAAGTTTGCTAAGACATAGAGTCAATGTACAAGTCCTTGAGGTTCATGCTCAGTTATTCAATTTTGTTTGCTCAGAACATCATACTCATTTGCCACACAAAAATAGGGTGTCTAAATGTGACCTTTTGCGGTTTATTGGTCATTAGTTTCAATAAATATGCAAAAACATATCCCCGGTTATAGAACCCCCTTTTTGCATTTCATTCAAAACATCTCTAAAAGTTTTCTAGAATATCAAAAATTACGCTCATTACACACCGCTCACAGCTCACTGCTCACAAGATAACATTCTTGCTATTCACTCATGTGTGCACTAAAAATATAGAAGAAGAAATGTCTTTAAGTTTTTAGTATATTGAAATACCCAAAAAAATTGTCCCTACTTCTATAAATGGATTGTAATTATTGGGTAGAAAAGATTGTCATATACTGGCAAAATTAGACCTAGAGTAGCTAAAATTTTATTAGTTTTTAAGAATGCTCATAGTTTGTTGAAGTCAAATGTTGAATTTATAATTTGGCTTTATCATTATGTTAGGTTATGATAGCACAATATTACAAATTTATAAACATTGCAAATCAAAATAATGAAATTAAATAACTTAAAATTGGAATTTTTATGATATTAATATTTAACTTCAAAAAAATATCAATTAGATTCATAGTATTGATTATAATTATTTTTGCCTTATACTTCAAAATTTGCAAATAGAAAATTTAGAATATATATAGGCTTTATTATAAAAGTATCAATGTTTAGATTTTTGTAGCTCATCAATTCAATTATGTTTATTCTTGGCTTTTTAAATTATGGAAAAAATTCAACACAAAAATTTCATATTTGAAAACATTAGAAGTGCAATGAGTGCCTTACGAAACAACAAATTGGATACAATTCAAGTTAGAAATAACAAGAGATAGTTCATATTTATTCTAGCATAAGATTAGACCATTTTTTGTTTAGAAATGTGATTGGTCATCTTGCTATTAATTGATTAGACATTGTAATTTTATTATGAGTGAACATTGGCTGGTAATTTTATTATGAGTGAACGTATGGCTGGTAATTTTATTATGAGTGAACATTGCATTTATGAATGAATTTCTTAAATTAGATGCTTCATCAAAAGTCACATACTAAAGTTTGATGTTGTATACACTAAAGGAGACAGATCTAAATCGACAGCTCTACTCTAACTATCATACATATCAAATTAAAGATCCATTCTAAGGCACAAGCACAATAAAGTGGACCCAAAAAAACGCTTATCTATTTGTCAATTTTAGCCCTTTTGCAAAAATTGCGCAAAAGTGATGGAAGATATTATTGAAGTCAATTTTTTATTTTGTTAATGGAGATTCTCAACTTTTTTTTCTACAACTTAGAAAAGTTTGTGCAAAGGAGACACTTTAAAATTATTGTATGAAGGCTTCAAATCCAAGCAAAGTGAATGCAGTCATTTGAAAAAGTGGCTAGAAAAGAACAAAAATAACTATCTAAAAATCACTTTTGAAGGAGTGATGCCTTCTATATATTGGAGAGGTATTCTAAAATGGTCAATTCATACACTCATTAATTGGTTTGGAATTCCAAAAGCACCGCAAAGATGTTTTTCGGAGGATCACTTGTACAGTATTTTTTGTGAGTTCTTTTTCATGGAACATTATTTTTTCAATTAGAAAAAACATCCTCTAAAGACAATAAAAGGCACTTTGGAAAATTCATTTTCATGATTTAGAACTAAATTTAGTCAATTCAAGTTTTGATTGAAGATGTTTTTTTAGTATAGATGTATATAAGATAACTTTTGACACCTTAGAATATGATTGAAATGCTCAAGAACTACACCAAAATGCTCAAAATGAGCTTTGAGTTTTAAAAAACAGCACACTTCATATTCACTCCCTAGTGATCACATGTTGCACTTTGTTGTCCACTTTATTGTGCTTCCTCCCTCTATCCAGGTCTCAGAAGCATTTTATAGAAATTATTTGATTTAATATGGCCTACTAAATTCTAAATGACATTAATATCATGTAGTTTTTCTTCAAAGGTTACCTTGTATCTTTAAGTCGTGCAATTATAAACAATAAGTGGCTATCAATTATTACTAATCTTATTCTTAGTTGTTTTTTGTTACTGTAGTATCCATCTTTGAAAGAGGAGAGTATTTAAATGTCTCATTGTCCCCCTGTCCAGTGGGCACTGGGTCATTGGCATTACAACCAAACACTTTATTCACGCCGGCCTTGCTAAAGGGTTGGTGTTTCTATCTATCTATCTACCTAGCTATCTTCTAGAACCCTTGGATACATTGTTCAAAACTTAAATGTCTAATGAAATGTGCCTTCCAAAACTTTAACTTTATTTGAAATAGGGAGTTGTGATGCATCAAACTTAGAAACCATTTGTATGTTTGAGCAGGTTGAAAAATGACAGATCCTGAATAGTGTCGTATCCCATTTTGGGAGCATTAACTAGACCCTTAGAGGTTATGTTAATCCCAAGTTACTGCTGTTGAAATACAAATTTTGTAAACCTACTTTCAACATTATTGAATCATGCACTATCATGTCCTAGCCTTCTACACAAGCCATCACACAAAAAGTGATTTTACAGAGCTGAATTTACGCTACTAGTGGAGGACCATGGATCTGCCTTTGCTGCATAATGTGGAGATGGGATATTACCTGGGTTCTAAGATGGTGAGTGAACACTGCGATATTTAGGCAATGAACAGACTGGTTCTCCTCCCTACCTCCAACTGGTTCCAAGTTCTAACTTCTAACTTAGTCCCAGTGGTAACCAAGTTATTTTCTGCATCAAGGCTCTCTCAAATTTCTTGAGCTGCACTTCAAATTTCAATCTCTCTTCAATGTTGATTCTTGCCATAGCCCAATGGCCAACCAATATCTTGATATTCTCACCTGGATCCACCTTGACCTACCTTGAAGTCCAGAGCAGATCACAAGAACAAAACTTGGCCAGTGGTTGTGCCTGATTCCTGAAGATTTGTGACTCCACCAAGGAATCACCTGGATTTATATGGTCATGCACTTAAGCCCTTACAGCTTCACAGCTGAAGTTGGTGCCTCAAAATCTTACACCTGTAGCCTTCTGAATTCTTACCTATCGCAACAATTACTGGAATTTACAGTAAGTGGATAGAGTTTCAGTATCCATTGAGCTCATTGTTCATGATGCTTGCTGCACTTTTGAATCCCACCTCTAAGGCAGACTTCAGATTTGAATGCCACTTCTCCACAGCTGTTATCACCAAAGGCTGCTTGTTTTCATTCCTGAATTAACTCTTGGGCAACTCAATGATGCTAAGTAGAATTCAGCATTGGTTATTTGATGATGTGTCATTAGAATGAAGCTTGTCAAGCACTTATTAAGTTTTAACCCCACACCATAATTACTTCCCTAATGCACTTGAGCTGTTATCATAAGGACTTCACTGGGAAGAAATTAGAATTATGATCTCACCTCAGGGCCGGCTACTCACATCTCACTTGCAACCCAAATTCCCACCTATCACAAATTACGCAGAATACCAAGGCTCAATCACGGTGACTCGCACCTCAAGGCACATTCCCCAACTCATTTCCAAATTACTCTTGGAACATCAGTAAACCCCTCTGGATCTCCCATTGTGAAAACCCATCACCATTGGTCCGCTCCCAACTCTATCAGCTCATGTAGCCTCAACCCCCAACAAATAGCCCCACCAACAAACCAAGTAGCCCAACACTTTAACCCCTCCAGAGCCCTCAGAACCACCCCAGGGCAGCTGCAACATTAGAATCGGGGGGAAAAAAAAAGAAAAAAGAAAAACACCACCATTGACCAAACCAGTAACTTGGCACCACCTGTCAATCAGACAAACAAACCACCCTCGGGCCTCGGGCAGCTTCAGAAATAAAAACAAAGATGATTCACGAAAAAGCCTTGCCATCCGACAAACCACCAATGGATGAAACAAATGCAAAAATCACCCTGAATAAAAAGATGGACAAGGAAATAAGATGATGACAAACGAAGTTGCTCAACTCATTTGACTCGTTAAAATGAAATTAAAATGAAAATGAAAACGAAAATATTGAAAATGAGAAACGAAACCGGATCAGCAAAGGCATTGGACTCGTTGGACTCCGGGCGAGGGAGCAGGCGAGGGCGATTAGTGGGGACCAGCGAGAAAAGCGTAAGCTAATTAGTGAAGTGACGCGGTACGTAAGACGGCCTCATGCAATGGCATTCTCTGTAATGACGGGCAGGCTCGGCCCCCTCCCCGCGGGCAGACGCAAGCGAAAGAGATCCATTCACACGGCGACAGAGGGGCTCGCCGGGAAGAGAGAGAGAGAGAGAGAGAGAGAGAGAGGGCGAGGGCGAGAGAGAGAGAGAGAGAGAGAGCGAGCGAGAGGGAAAGAGAAGGGGGAGAGAGAGAGAGGGCGAGTGAGTGAGTGCGCGACCAATTGCAACCTTGAGCCTGGTGAGAGACGCCGGAGGGCGCGTTGAAGGCTTGCAGAGCGACTAGAGCTTATGACTTGAGGCATGAGGGCGAGGACGACGACCACAACAGCAGCAACACTCTGAGAGGCGGAGCGCACGTCTCTCTCCATCGACCGCGACTAGCCTCGCTCGTGCATCTCCAGCCGGAGGAGGACGGCGACTGCGACGTTCGGCCGGGTGCCTAGCCTTGCGAGCGATATCGACATCGAGCGCTGTGGTGCATCATTGCGGCCGTGGGAGGTCGCCGGCTTGGGAGACTGCTATCATACCGCACTGTGCGTTTCTTAGCGCAAGGGTGAACCGTTTGAAATGGCGCGTGGCGTGGTGCCGTGAGCGTGGGAGGGAGGAGAGCAAGCCGGTGGTGAGATATTCATCGCGTGGCCCTCTGGTGTGGTCCTCTGCGGGGCGCTCCGGTGTGCGGTCCAAGCTGGAGGAGTTGAAGTTAGTTTGTTTCTGATGGAGGTGCTGGGAGTGTGTTGAGTTGGAGGAGGCGAGCTGCGGGGTGATCAGTTCATGCTGGAGGTCGGGGGTGATTGTGCGGTGGACGTGGGAGAGGAGGAGGAGCTTAGAGAAGAGAAGTGACGAGAAGACAAGGGAGGAGAAGAGAGGAGGACCGTGCTTGTGTGAAGGAATCGACGGGGAAATGGCCGGAGTTTGGTGCGCGTGACGGGAGGCGTTGCGAGGTAAAGCCCGGCGGTTTGAGAGCGCGTGGATACTGCTGTAGGTTAAGGTCTGAGGCGTGAAGCGTTTTGGTTGTGCGGAGGAGGTTGCTGCGGAGGAGGTTGCTGCGGAGGAAGTGTTCGTGTTGGAGTGGAATCGAGCAGGTAAATCCCGCGGACGGTGGGTTTCCGAAGACGTTCTTAGAATGGATCCAACGGACTCGTCTTTGCGAGCGTACCCCGGCGAGACAAGCCAAAGCTTGCAAGCTCCTGATCATCAGTACAACAACTCCATGGTAGCTGCCGACTCCTACAACTTTGTGACGGGGGGAGGGGTGCTGGTGGCCCCCCTCCAGGATCAAGCAAGCCAGCTGCAGTTCTCAGAGGAGGGGGCAGCAGGCCAAGGCCACCCTGCATCGGGTGCAGGCTTAATCGGGACACTCTTCACGGGGGCCTACCCGAGTCAGTCGCCATCTGTTCCACCGTCTCTCTGGGAATATAGTAGAGGCAACGGAGGGTTGTACGACAATCCCAGCATGCAGAACCTCCAAATTGGTGGAAGCGGCATGATGACGGCACCTCATAGTGAAGCTCAGCTCCTACTCGATTGTTTTCAAGGAGGATCCTTCAATGTTGGCGGTCATAGCGACCATGGGGGTGTTTACTACCCTCCAGCACCCAACAACCAGCAAGAACCGATGGCACAGGCTCTGCATCATGTGGGTACAGCAGGATACAGCTCAAACGCCGGTTTTCATGCTGATGGGCGGGTCCAAGCTAGTGCTACCACGTCGATGTTGTATCCGACACACGATGAAGGAACTGCAACACCACAAGCCGCCTGCGACCAGGGCCAGCAACAGTATGGTGTTGATCCATATCTAGCCGCATCTGTAGGGGGGCTTCCCCTGTCGCTACTTGATCAGCTCTCAGCAAGCCGCGGTGCAGATCCAAACTTCGATTGGCGAAATGTGGGGAATGAACATTCGTTTCTACCTATGAATGAAGATTCCCAAATTCATCAGTCCCAGTTTGAAACTGATCCCCGTGTGCCTCAGTTTAATGTATCACGTCACGATCTCTCACATATGCAACAAACAGACCACATGTCAAATGGAGTTGGATTGCATATGGAAGGCTTGGAAGGCATCGCCGTCAATGGGCAAGGCTTGTCCTTATCTTTGTCTTCACATCAATCGCAGTTCCATTCGGTGGGAGGTCAGCTGCAAGAAAGTGACCAGATGGGAGCTCTGGGTCAGGCGGCTGCTATATCGAACACCAAGGAGCTCGCCTCAAGGTATTTAGCGGGAGGTAATGCAGATTTGAGCCGTTTCCGAACCCACTCCAGAGATGACGCCACGATGGGGGCAAGATTTCTACAGGAACATATCGACAGTACTGCAGGCCGGCAGCATCTTGCCGCGAGCAGTCACGGTAATCTATCAGGTGCCGGGCCGAGCAACCATATATCCGCGTCGAGGTTCATCAGGTCGGCTCAAGCCATACTCAACGAAGTCTGTAGGGCGACCGCCCTGAAGCGGCCTCCAAGGCCAGCCAGATCTTCCGATCATCAGCAGTATAACAACTGGCACAGTATGGCTGGAGCAAGCGCGTCTGCAGGTGTGGGTGGCACCCTTACGGACAATACTGGAAAGGAAACCTCGGCTGGCTCCTCAAGAACAATCCCCAACGGAGTGACCTCCGGGAGGAATTCAGCTGCCCCAGCATTCAACATTCACTCCTCCCCACTTCTAGCTGTTTCTCAAATGGCTGTAGTCGACTACTCGCAGATCTTCGCGGGTCGCGCTGATGCAGCCAGCACGGAGATCGGAGACGGTCTCCAATCGAAGAAGCAAAAGCTTGGCCTTCTGCTTGAGGAGGTATGTTATTTCTGTATTTTGGGATGCTATTGAATTTTCTATCGCACAGTTAACACATACTCACACTCAGAGACACACAAGAAGACACAGACGATTCTTAGACACTTACAGAATGAATGCTCTAGATGGAGCTCTCTTTATTATCAATTCTACAATTGGTTTACACCAAGGTCTAATCAGCTAAACAACTCAACACACATACAGTGAATTCACTAAGCTCTCATGAACTTCAACATGCTTACACTCGAAAGACAAAGAACAGAGAGAAGGCGAGAGAATAAGAGAGAGATCAGGGAAGGAGAGGGACGATGGAAGTCACAGAACCCTAATTGTCATCTTGACAGAGACTTTCGTCGTAAGGATGAAACTGATGAACGTCCACTAAACACAACACTCCCACTCGTTCATTAGTGGAATCCAACAAATGAACTACACTAAAACTACAGCGGACTACAACAAATCACAAGTTAACTACAGTAAACTAAAGATCTAAAGTGATGAACAGGTCTTACAATTGAACGCTAATTTAGAATTATACTCCCACTCGTTCATGGAAGAGCTGTCATGCCAATCTTGTCTCGGAGCAGGAGAAACTGAACCTTTGGTAAGCCTTTCGTGAAGAGATCTGCCAGCTGAGATTTAGTATTAATGTACAGGACATCAATTTCACCCATCTCATACTTCTCACGAGAAAAGTAGTATTTCCTCTCAATGTGTTTTGTGCGCTTATGAAACTCTGGGTTTTTCACAAGCCGTATGGCAGATTGATTATCACAATGAATCGGTGTTCGTTGATTCAGTGGAAATCCAATACTGCGTAGTAAACGCCGTAACCACATAGCCTCCTTGACTGCTTCAGCGAGAGCTACAAACTCAGCCTCAGTTGTAGAATCAGCAGTGCACCCTTGTTTTTGAGAACACCATGAAATAGGCCCATTAGCCAATTTGAAAACAAAACCAGTACGGGATTTTCGATCACCAACATCATTGCTGTAATCAGCATCGACATAGCCAGTAAGGCAAAGGTCAGATGAGGGTCCGGAGAAGGTAATCCCATGAGATAGAGTTCCACGAATATATCTCATAACACGCTTAACGGCAGCCCAGTGAGAAAGTCGAGGCTTGGATGAGTACTGTGCACATCTTGTGACAGCAAAAGAAATGTCATCACGAGTTAATACCATTGCGTACATTAGACAGCCAATTGCTTGCTGGTAAGGTCCTTCAAATTCGTGATCTTCATCGTTGGCTTTATCACTAAGAATGATGTGGGGATCAGCTGGTGTCGATACTGGATGGCAATTCATCATGCCAAAACGAATTAAAACATCAGTAAGATACCGTGTTTGGTGAAGAGTAATGGTATGAGTTGCAGAGTCTTGATGAACTTGAAAACCCACGTAATAGTCCATAGCTCCTTTGACGACTTTGAAAATAGTCTCCAAGTAGGCAATAACAGCGTTAAGCCGTGCAATATCACCAGAAGCGGCAATGCCATCATCGATAAAAATTCCAAGTAGTATGGTCATACCAATGTCGTGGTAGACACAAGGATCTGCTTCGCTCGGAATCAAGTCATAAGTCTTCAGAAAAGTATCGAACTTAATGTTCCACTGTCTCGCACTTTGCTTCAAGCCATATAAGCTCTTCTTCAGCTTACAGACAAGTTTTTCACAGCCAGCAGCAACAAAACCTTCGGGTTGACTCATGAATATATCTTCATGAAGGTCACCATTTAAAAATGCTGTACCAATATCGAATTGGATAAGGTGCATCTTGTAAGCAGCAGCAATGGCAAAAATTACTCGTATAGAAGAATGCTTCACAACTGGTGAAAATGTCTCACTGTAATCAATCCCAGGCTTTTGTGAATAACCTTTAGCGACAACACGAGCCTTGAACTTGTCAATATCACCTGAAGATTTATACTTGACTTTAAAAATCCACTTACATTGGACCTTCTTCCGTCCAGGTGGTAAAGAGACAAGATCCCAGGTACGGTTCTCAATGAGAGAATCATATTCTCGCTGCATAGCTTGTTGCCAATCATTTGAATGATCAGAAGCGATTGCTTCTTTGTAAGATTGTGGCTCCATGTAAACTGCTCCAGTATTAACAAGTAAAGCATGAGATTCGTATTCTTCCTGCTCAGCTGAAGTCAACGCATAGATTGGATGATTGGAATCATCAATCTCATTATTGTTGCCGTAAAGATCAGCAACTGATCTAAACCGAGGTCGTAAAGGTTCACTGTGAGGAGAATCAGTATTAGGAGTAGAAGAATCTGTATGAGCAGGTGTAAATTCCATGGAGGAAGTAGGATTAGAAACTCCCACTGAAACTGCAGTAGGGGAGAGAATGTCCGATGAAGTACTCGGTTGAGTAGGTTGATCAGAATCATCGATGACATCAGGATCATGAAGAAGAGGAATTTCAGGAACATGGAAATTGGTAGAGGGAATGGGAAGATCAAAAAGAACATACTGAGGAGCATGTTGTTCTCGATCAACTTGATACTTCTCACTTTGCTCATCAAAAATCACATCAGAGCTCTCGATGATTTTGTTGGCAGCAACATCCCAGAACCTCCAGCCTTTGCTTGTGGTACTATAGCCAACGAAACGAACTTGCTTGCCACGAGCTTGAAACTTCGTACGATGCTTCTTGTCTGTAAAGACGTAAGCAATAGATCCAAAAACTCTGTAATGATCAATAGAGGGCTTGATTCCATACCAAAGCTCATAAGGAGTTTTATTCCCTGTTTGAGTATTGATGGTTCGATTGAGAAGGTGAACAGCAGTACTCACTGCTTCAGCCCAAAGGGTGATAGGAATATTCATTGCAGTCAGCATACTACGAGCAGCTTCACAGACAGTTCGATTGTCACGTTCAATATAGCCATTCTGCTGAGGAGTCCAAGGAGTACTAGTATCACGTTCAATACCTTCATCATTGAGTAACGCATCAAAAGCTTTGTTGCAGAATTCCTTTCCACGATCAGATCGAAACTTTCGAACAGAGTTGCTAGTCTCACGTTTGACAATGCGTATAACTTTCTTGAAAAAGGGAAGTGCCTCATCCTTCGTTCTTGCAAAATGAATAAAACGAAAGGAGGTCGCATCATCCTTAATAAGGATATAGTAAATAGAATTTCCAAGAGAAGGAACTGAATTCTTCCCTGAAAGATCTGCATGTAAGAACTCTCCCGGTGTTCGAGATCGCTCCTTGTCTGGATTGCATTTGTAAGAAGCTTTGTGCTGCTTTCCCAACGCACATCCTTCACAGACTGAGGGAAAATTCTCAAAACTGGTGATAAGAAAATCTTGAACAGAATCATTCTCAGACATCTGCTTCATCGTCTTGAGATTAATGTGCCCCATCCGTTGATGCCAAAGGACAATGTCTTTCTTCACAGGTTTAGAAAGAGCAGAAAATACTGTCGAAGTAGCAATATTAACCATAGAGGTAGGATGAGTAGGTTCAGAGGCAGGTGAAATAACTGTGAAAGAGAGGATAAAAAGTTTTCCATGCCGTATGCCTTGAAGAACCTTGAGTCCTTTGCCGTTTTGGAGTCGAAACTCACATGTATTACCACTTGAGATAAACAGAAGGCCCTTCTCAATTGCAAGTCCAACGGAAAATAAGTTGCGCTTCAGTTGTGGTACATATAGAACATTTTCAAGTGAACCTTCTTTGTTAACACCATCAATCTGACGAAGAATGCGAATAGTACCTGTACCGAGAACAGGAAGCTTGCGGTTATCAGCAACAGAGACATGCCAAGAACCTTCAGAAACTGGATTAAAAGTAGAAAACCAGGATCGACGGTCGGTCATATGTTCTGTGGCACCCGTATCACCATACCAAATGTCGGAGTCACCAGTCACAGATAAAGCTTCAGACAATTGAGAAATAACCGTGAAGGCATATTCATCGCTTGATGAACATTCGCTCTCAGACATGTCTGAGGAACTGTCGTCTTGATCAGCATGAACAGTAGCATGAACAGTGTTAACGGCACATGCATTGCTCTGTTGCAAAGGTCGTTTTCCTTTGTCGTGATGATGATCACGAGAGGAATGATGAGAGGAATGATTGTGCCGAGAATGATGAGAATCATTACGAGAGGAATGACGAGAATGGTGATGTCCACGATTATCACGGCGAGGTTTGGTACAGTCCCGGGACCAATGATCAGGAGCACCGCAGTTGTAGCAGAAAGTGCGTGACTGAAGCTCCTTGAGATAAGCAGCATCCTGCTCACGCTTCTCCAATTTCGACATCTTCTTAGTAACAGGTTGCGCACGAGTGAAATAGGCAGTATCTGTTAAATTTTCCTTGTCTTGTTGCTTGAGGATGTGCTCTTGCTGTAAGAGCCGAGTGGTGATCGCAGAGATAGTCTGTTCAGCAGCAGGTACATTAGCCCAAGCGGCTACAGTACTGTTGTATCCAGGAGGCAAGCTCATAAGAATCTTGGTGATCACTTGTTTATCAGTAAGAGGTTCACCTAAATCCTTAAGAATACTAGCCTTATGCTCAATATTGTTAATATGAGCCCTAATCGAATCAGTTTTAGACATCTTGTAGTCATAAAACTCTGCATGAACCATGTAGATGTTCTCTGCTGATTTCAACTGGTGAAGAGAACGAAGCTTTGTCCACATTTCAGCAGCAGTAGTGCATGAAACCAAATCTTCCATCACAGAAGACGTGACTGCTTGCATGATCAACATACGAGCATGATTATTTTTCTCTTCCCATGCGGTAACCTCAGCAGGAGTAGAGCCAGTATCAGGCTTCGTCTCAGTGCCATCAACAATCTTAGATACCTTCTTGTAAGCAAAAAGAATATCCATCGAACTCTTCCATACATTAAACTTCGTACCATCGAAAACCTTAATTCCAGCCATCTCAGATTTCTCCATGACCAGTTCTGACCAAAAAAAAAAAATTAAAAAAAATTCACTGATCCGTTTGGTCCACAACGACTCCCATTGCTTCGAGAGCAGGTGAAGATACAAAAGAGAACTAAAAACAAAAACTAACACGCTTCCGCTTGAGAATAGAACATCATCAAAGAAAAAACGATTAGGTCATCAAACCCTAGAGCACAGGAATGTGCCATGGTTAGAAACCCCAAGAGATTTGGAGAAACCCCAAGAAAAATTGATGTAGAAAAGCTGCCTCACTCCAGGTGGTGGTCTCCAAACAAAAAAGAAACGAAGAAATCTAAAGAAGCGATAGAAATTAGGAGACACGGCCCATAACCTATTGAATTTTCTATCGCACAGTTAACACATACTCACACTCAGAGACACACAAGAAGACACAGACGATTCTTAGACACTTACAGAATGAATGCTCTAGATGGAGCTCTCTTTATTATCAATTCTACAATTGGTTTACACCAAGGTCTAATCAGCTAAACAACTCAACACACATACAGTGAATTCACTAAGCTCTCATGAACTTCAACATGCTTACACTCGAAAGACAAAGAACAGAGAGAAGGCGAGAGAATAAGAGAGAGATCAGGGAAGGAGAGGGACGATGGAAGTCACAGAACCCTAATTGTCATCTTGACAGAGACTTTCGTCGTAAGGATGAAACTGATGAACGTCCACTAAACACAACAGATGCCTTTCTTCGCTGATTCTCCAAGTTTGGATCGTTTGATCATGGACATCGTAATAACCCTCGAATCCGTTCCACTTACAACAGCATTGTACTGTCATTAGCAGGTGGAGGCTAGTTATCGCCGGTACTGTGATCAACTTCAGCTCGTCGTTACTGCGTTTAACTCCCGGGCAGGGCCGAACACAGCAACTCCCTATACCACACTCGAGTTGCAAGCAATGTCACGCCACTTCAGGTTTACTAAATGATGCCAAAATCTCATCTGTGATTGGACATGGATGCCTCGGAATGGTTTCCGACAGTGAATCGTCCTGATTTAATTTCCCTTTTCCTTTCGAATTTGATGTTAGGACGTTCCTTGGTTGATGTACAGATGATGTGAATGTTACCAATGCGTACTAGATGAAGTCATGATACACGTAACATATAAACAGTAGTGTAATGATGACTGAACGCACATGATATGTCCTGCTCAATTCCTGAAGGCTGTTAGGAACAGTAAATTCTCAAAATCCGCTCTGGTAGGTGTTTTCCGACACTGGATGAAATCGAGGAAGGGTGACTCAACTTGATAACATTCTAACCCATCACTTGAGGCCTGATTCAAACCCCAAGTTTATCCTCAAACTGACTCCCCTGGACCGACAGGGCCTGCACGGGGACCTTCCATTAACTCTGTCGTCACGAAGTCCACCAGTTCCAGCTTTGCGCCTAATCCGTTTTTAATGTCATTCCTGTGAGGCATATCGATGATGATGCTGTGAAATTCTGAGAAAAATACGTCCGTGTACATGTGTAGCACTAGTGTTAACTTTTAAGTCCTCACTAAAACTTGACATCGGCTCTTCGTTCCTTGACGCTTTGCAGACGCTTACGGGACGCGATCGGGAACCAGCTGAAGGTAGTTAAAAGAGCCCTTGGGGAAGAGGTTGACAGGAACGCAGGATTAGGAGAATCCTCAAGACCACGCTACGTTGACCAGCAGCGTGCGCTCCAGCAGCTGGGAATGCTGCCGCAGAATGCGTGGCGACCCCAGAGGGGCCTTCCAGAACGAGCCGTTTCTGTGCTGAGGGCCTGGCTTTTTGAGCACTTTCTGCATCCGTAAGACATCTATCATTCCATCTCGTGATTCCCAGAGAACACCGTGCACAAAGAGTAGGTTGTTTTCCAACATCTCGAGTGCTAGACTCATATACTCTGCACTAGTGCTCATATCAATTCCATCAATTCCAGAGTCACAGCGAGTCTTGCGTAAGCGTCTCCCAACAACCTATCGAACGTCAGATCGGACGGCACTCGACATGTTTGCATTCACGTACATGCATCCAAGAAATCCTTGAAGTCTGAAAGTGTCCGAGTGCATGATGTTTCGTGTGGTGAATACTAATTAAGCTCATGTTGATTTGAGCAGATATCCTAAGGACGTTGACAAGTTATCTCTCGCGAAGCAGACCGGCTTGACAAGGAGTCAGGTACTTTCTACTCACTGAAGTGCATAATTCTTCGTCGTGCGATGCTGTGCTGATAGACGCTGGGTGGCTCCAGATCAGAAACAATAAATGAATAATTGAACAGTCCACTGACCGGTAGAAATCAAATCTTGATGCCATGCTTGCAATATGGTTGTCTGACGCTTTCGAGAACAGGTTTCCAATTGGTTCATCAACGCTCGCGTTCGGCTTTGGAAACCAATGGTGGAAGAGATGCACGTCGAGGAGCAGAAGGAGAGTGACGAGCGCCAGGCGGCTGAAAGAGCTGCGAGGGATCAGGCGGGAGTTGAGAACGGCACCTTCGAGCAGTTTGAAGGCGACAGAGGTAATTCTGGCTTGCTTCACGAGGTCAGTGCAAACGCACAGGTGTCCAGGCCGATTCCCAGTGCCAAGACGAGAAACGAAGACAAAGAGCATGTTGATAACGGTCCCATCGTCGTCACGGAAGTTGGGGGGACATCCGCCGAAGTTCATCCACATCCGCGGGTCGAAGTCTGGATGCTGATGTTGCGGGAAACCACAATCAAGACGGTCCAGAAACGAAGAAAGCAAGACCAAATTCTGCCTCCGAAGGTTTCAAACCTGTGATCGCATCCCCGATGCCCCCTGGAATGAACGTCGAAGGTGCAGAACCAGGGGAGTTCGAGGCCCTGATTATCCCTGGTGATGACGGGCGGGTTAAGGAGGACACCGGTTTTGAGACTCATAGTCAAGTTCTGGATCAGAACCCGAATGAAGACCAGAACGGTTTCACCCATGTCTCTCAGCAAGGAGCTGCGACAGTCGATAACTTCCCACCCATTATTGGGGGCAATGGCGCGTTTGTCGCGTTCGACGGTCATAACATTGGAGGGCCCCGAGCAACTGGAAGCCGTGACTCTGAACCCAGGAGTCGACCGACAGCGGGAGCTGTATTAGGGGCAACTAGTACTGGCACAGTATAGAACTTATTGTTTTCTGTGTTGTATCATATATTCTAGTTTTTATTAATATGAATTATAATAATGTAGATATTATTATAGACCATTATTCACATGACACACACACACATATATATATATATATATATATATATATATATATATATATATATATATATATATATATAGTGAGTTCAACAAAAGATGCACAAATTGCGAGATAGAGCAGTATTAAGTTAGGTCCTTAAACTGGTAAATATTTGGAAGTTTTAGTTGAGGTGACAATTGTTGGTTATGACGTTACCCATGTAAGATAGATCACATATTCCAAGTGCAAACCACTTCCAAAGTTCCATGAATCATGAACGTTTTTTTTTTTTCATCCTCTCTATAATAAATGACAACTTCGATGTATTTAAACATTGATTTTCACTCTCTATATGGGGGGAAGCACAATAAAGTGTACCAAAAAAGTGCTCCGCTCATTGTCAATTTCAGCCCCTACCGCAAAGACATAAGAAAGTGGCATCTCGAATGTTGGTATGTTGGGAAGAAGTATGGGTTTAGAAAATAGACTTGATTCTCTAAAGTGTGGGAAAATATGGTACGAATTCGCATCTTCTACAATGCGATACGAGAAGCTCAAAGTACGACAAAGTGAATGTCAAGATTTCAAAAAGTGACAAGAACAATGTCGAATGTTGTCGGAAATCACTTCTGACTCCACCGGGATCTCCGTTTGTGAATTGCGGATGTATAAATGGCAATGACCACTTGAAATGAAAGTTTTGGGTGCACGAGAAGTATTTCAAGGACGTTTTTCAAAACACTGTTTTCCGTGAAACTTTTTGTGAGGTTTTTTTCACCGAACATTGTTTCTTAAATTGGAAAAAACATCCTCTAAAGACAATAGAGGTCCCCAAGTGAAGAAATTAAAACTTTGAAAAAGTTCATTTTCATGATTTAGAACTAGCGGTCAAGTTAAGTTTCAATTGAAGAGGTTTCTTTCATGGAGATGTGTGCAAGATACCCTATGACACCTTAAAAAGTGACTAAAATGCTCAAAAACTACACCAAAATGCTCAAAATCAGCTTTGAGCTTTCAAAAACAGCACACTTCATATTCACTTCTTAGTCGTCACATATTGCACTTTGTGGTACACTTTATTGTGCTTCCCCCCATATTGGAATCCAAATCTTTGTAATTAATACCGTCTTTAGAAAATGTTAATGTACAAAATGTTAATGTACAAAATGCTTACATGTCTTGATTTGCTCATGTTGTGATAAAAAAGTGCTTCATAAGGAACATTGCAATATACAAGGCATAAGAGTAAATACGTGCGGAGATGCTCTATGCTAACCTCAGCTTCTTCAACACTATGGTTCCCCTCCTGGATGTAGTCAAGGGTCCAATCTTCTGAAGCACAAGCTGTACTAGATGCAAGAACACTGACTCTTCATGTGAATCTTCTTATGGAAGCTCGATTCTTTCGGGCCTTTTACTCCGCCCTAAATTGATATGCAATCGATTTGCTGACTAGCAACTGAATCTGAGTTGTCTTTAAATTGCGGTGGCTTTGAAATTTTCGAAATTTTTGATATTTGTCGAGGAGGTTTTTCCGAGACTGTCTCCGAGGAGATTAAGATGTCAATGACGTGTGCTTCAGGCCCCTCTGTATCACAAAGCTCATTTTTCTGCCTCCGATGGTTTCAAACCTGTTAACGTTTGTGGAGTCAGAATTTACATGACTGTGGTTCAGATCAGCGAAGCTTGAGATAAGTCTGTCAGAAGGTATTAGAGCCTGTGAATGCCTATATACAAGACAGTACAGTTAAAGAGTATCACACGTTGGGCTACAACAGATTAGTTCTCCAGGCAGCACAACTAATGGAGAATATGCCACTGGAGATTGAGATTTGACATTGTTTGGAGAATCTTGGAGAAATGTGCCATTGGTGAGAATAGTCATGGAGACCGCATCCAGCTCGGGGAAGTGACACTCAGCTCGCGCATGAATCTCAGAATTTCACAGCATCATCATCGATATGCCTCACAGGAATGACATTAAAAACGGATTAGGCGCAAAGCTGGAACTGGTGGACTTCGTGACGACAGAGTTAATGCAAGGTCCCCGTGCAGGCCCTGTCGGTCCATGGGAGTCAGTTTGAGGATAAACTTGGGGTTTGAATCAGGCCTCAGGGAATGGGTTAGAATGTTATCAAGTTGAGTCACCCTTCCTCGATTTTATCCAGTGTCGTAAAACAAAGCTCAATTTGAGAGCCAGATGGTCGCCTTGGAGCTTGAGCTTGGAAGTGGTTTGCACTTGGAATATGTGATCTATCTTACATGGGTAACGTCATAACCAACAATTGTCACCTCAACTAAAACTTCCAAATATTTACCAGTTTAAGGACCTAACTTAATACTGCTCTATCTCGCAATTTGTGCATCTTTTGTTGAACTCACTATATATATATATATATATATATATATATATATATATATATATATATATATATATATATATATATGTGTGTGTGTCATGTGAATAATGGTCTATAATAATATCTACATTATTATAATTCATATTAATAAAAACTAGAATATATGATACAACACAGAAAACAATAAGTTCTATACTGTGCCAGTACTAGTTGCCCCTAATACAGCTCCCGCTGTCGGTCGACTCCTGGGTTCAGAGTCACGGCTTCCAGTTGCTCGGGGCCCTCCAATGTTATGACCGTCGAACGCGACAAACGCGCCATTGCCCCCAATAATGGGTGGGAAGTTATCGACTGTCGCAGCTCCTTGCTGAGAGACATGGGTGAAACCGTTCTGGTCTTCATTCGGGTTCTGATCCAGAACTTGACTATGAGTCTCAAAACCGGTGTCCTCCTTAACCCGCCCGTCATCACCAGGGATAATCAGGGCCTCGAACTCCCCTGGTTCTGCACCTTCGACGTTCATTCCAGGGGGCATCGGGGATGCGATCACAGGTTTGAAACCTTCGGAGGCAGAATTTGGTCTTGCTTTCTTCGTTTCTGGACCGTCTTGATTGTGGTTTCCCGCAACATCAGCATCCAGACTTCGACCCGCGGGAATCACGGGATGTGGATGAACTTCGGCGGATGTCCCCCCAACTTCCGTGACGACGATGGGACCGTTATCAACATGCTCTTTGTCTTCGTTTCTCGTCTTGGCACTGGGAATCGGCCTGGACACCTGTGCGTTTGCACTGACCTCGTGAAGCAAGCCAGAATTACCTCTGTCGCCTTCAAACTGCTCGAAGGTGCCGTTCTCAACTCCCGCCTGATCCCTCGCAGCTCTTTCAGCCGCCTGGCGCTCGTCACTCTCCTTCTGCTCCTCGACGTGCATCTCTTCCACCATTGGTTTCCAAAGCCGAACGCGAGCGTTGATGAACCAATTGGAAACCTGTTCTCGAAAGCGTCAGACAACCATATTGCAAGCATGGCATCAAGATTTGATTTCTACCGGTCAGTGGACTGTTCAATTATTCATTTATTGTTTCTGATCTGGAGCCACCCAGCGTCTATCAGCACAGCATCGCACGACGAAGAATTATGCACTTCAGTGAGTAGAAAGTACCTGACTCCTTGTCAAGCCGGTCTGCTTCGCGAGAGATAACTTGTCAACGTCCTTAGGATATCTGCTCAAATCAACATGAGCTTAATTAGTATTCACCACACGAAACATCATGCACTCGGACACTTTCAGACTTCAAGGATTTCTTGGATGCATGTACGTGAATGCAAACATGTCGAGTGCCGTCCGATCTGACGTTCGATAGGTTGTTGGGAGACGCTTACGCAAGACTCGCTGTGACTCTGGAATTGATGGAATTGATATGAGCACTAGTGCAGAGTATATGAGTCTAGCACTCGAGATGTTGGAAAACAGCCTACTCTTTGTGCACGGTGTTCTCTGGGAATCACGAGATGGAATGATAGATGTCTTACGGATGCAGAAAGTGCTCAAAAAGCCAGGCCCTCAGCACAGAAACGGCTCGTTCTGGAAGGCCCCTCTGGGGTCGCCACGCATTCTGCGGCAGCATTCCCAGCTGCTGGAGCGCACGCTGCTGGTCAACGTAGCGTGGTCTTGAGGATTCTCCTAATCCTGCGTTCCTGTCAACCTCTTCCCCAAGGGCTCTTTTAACTACCTTCAGCTGGTTCCCGATCGCGTCCCGTAAGCGTCTGCAAAGCGTCAAGGAACGAAGAGCCGATGTCAAGTTTTAGTGAGGACTTAACACTAGTGCTACACATGTACACGGACGTATTTTTCTCAGAATTTCACAGCATCATCATCGATATGCCTCACAGGAATGACATTAAAAACGGATTAGGCGCAAAGCTGGAACTGGTGGACTTCGTGACGACAGAGTTAATGGAAGGTCCCCGTGCAGGCCCTGTCGGTCCAGGGGAGTCAGTTTGAGGATAAACTTGGGGTTTGAATCAGGCCTCAAGTGATGAGTTAGAATGTTATCAAGTTGAGTCACCCTTCCTCGATTTCATCCAGTGTCGGAAAACACCTACCAGAGCGGATTTTGAGAATTTACTGTTCCTAACAGCCTTCAGGAATTGAGCAGGACATATCATGTGCGTTCAGTCATCATTACACTACTGTTTATATGTTACGTGTATCATGACTTCATCTAGTACGCATTGGTAACATTCACATTATCTGTACATCAACCAAGGAACGTCCTAACATCAAATTCGAAAGGAAAAAGGAAATTAAATCAGGACGATTCACTGTCGGAAACCATTCCGAGGCATCCATGTCCAATCACAGATGAGATTTTGGCATCATTTAGTAAACCTGAAGTGGCGTGACATTGCTTGCAACTCGAGTGTGGTATAGGGAGTTGCTGTGTTCGGCCCTGCCCGGGAGTTAAACGCAGTAACGACGAGCTGAAGTTGATCACAGTACCGGCGATAACTAGCCTCCACCTGCTAATGACAGTACAATGCTGTTGTAAGTGGAACGGATTCGAGGGTTATTACGATGTCCATGATCAAACGATCCAAACTTGGAGAATCAGCGAAGAAAGGCATCCCAAAATACAGAAATAACATACCTCCTCAAGCAGAAGGCCAAGCTTTTGCTTCTTCGATTGGAGACCGTCTCCGATCTCCGTGCTGGCTGCATCAGCGCGACCCGCGAAGATCTGCGAGTAGTCGACTACAGCCATTTGAGAAACAGCTAGAAGTGGGGAGGAGTGAATGTTGAATGCTGGGGCAGCTGAATTCCTCCCGGAGGTCACTCCGTTGGGGATTGTTCTTGAGGAGCCAGCCGAGGTTTCCTTTCCAGTATTGTCCGTAAGGGTGCCACCCACACCTGCAGACGCGCTTGCTCCAGCCATACTGTGCCAGTTGTTATACTGCTGATGATCGGAAGATCTGGCTGGCCTTGGAGGCCGCTTCAGGGCGGTCGCCCTACAGACTTCGTTGAGTATGGCTTGAGCCGACCTGATGAACCTCGACGCGGATATATGGTTGCTCGGCCCGGCACCTGATAGATTACCGTGACTGCTCGCGGCAAGATGCTGCCGGCCTGCAGTACTGTCGATATGTTCCTGTAGAAATCTTGCCCCCATCGTGGCGTCATCTCTGGAGTGGGTTCGGAAACGGCTCAAATCTGCATTACCTCCCGCTAAATACCTTGAGGCGAGCTCCTTGGTGTTCGATATAGCAGCCGCCTGACCCAGAGCTCCCATCTGGTCACTTTCTTGCAGCTGACCTCCCACCGAATGGAACTGCGATTGATGTGAAGACAAAGATAAGGACAAGCCTTGCCCATTGACGGCGATGCCTTCCAAGCCTTCCATATGCAATCCAACTCCATTTGACATGTGGTCTGTTTGTTGCATATGTGAGAGATCGTGACGTGATACATTAAACTGAGGCACACGGGGATCAGTTTCAAACTGGGACTGATGAATTTGGGAATCTTCATTCATAGGTAGAAACGAATGTTCATTCCCCACATTTCGCCAATCGAAGTTTGGATCTGCACCGCGGCTTGCTGAGAGCTGATCAAGTAGCGACAGGGGAAGCCCCCCTACAGATGCGGCTAGATATGGATCAACACCATACTGTTGCTGGCCCTGGTCGCAGGCGGCTTGTGGTGTTGCAGTTCCTTCATCGTGTGTCGGATACAACATCGACGTGGTAGCACTAGCTTGGACCCGCCCATCAGCATGAAAACCGGCGTTTGAGCTGTATCCTGCTGTACCCACATGATGCAGAGCCTGTGCCATCGGTTCTTGCTGGTTGTTGGGTGCTGGAGGGTAGTAAACACCCCCATGGTCGCTATGACCGCCAACATTGAAGGATCCTCCTTGAAAACAATCGAGTAGGAGCTGAGCTTCACTATGAGGTGCCGTCATCATGCCGCTTCCACCAATTTGGAGGTTCTGCATGCTGGGATTGTCGTACAACCCTCCGTTGCCTCTACTATATTCCCAGAGAGACGGTGGAACAGATGGCGACTGACTCGGGTAGGCCCCCGTGAAGAGTGTCCCGATTAAGCCTGCACCCGATGCAGGGTGGCCTTGGCCTGCTGCCCCCTCCTCTGAGAACTGCAGCTGGCTTGCTTGATCCTGGAGGGGGGCCACCAGCACCCCTCCCCCCGTCACAAAGTTGTAGGAGTCGGCAGCTACCATGGAGTTGTTGTACTGATGATCAGGAGCTTGCAAGCTTTGGCTTGTCTCGCCGGGGTACGCTCGCAAAGACGAGTCCGTTGGATCCATTCTAAGAACGTCTTCGGAAACCCACCGTCCGCGGGATTTACCTGCTCGATTCCACTCCAACACGAACACTTCCTCCGCAGCAACCTCCTCCGCACAACCAAAACGCTTCACGCCTCAGACCTTAACCTACAGCAGTATCCACGCGCTCTCAAACCGCCGGGCTTTACCTCGCAACGCCTCCCGTCACGCGCACCAAACTCCGGCCATTTCCCCGTCGATTCCTTCACACAAGCACGGTCCTCCTCTCTTCTCCTCCCTTGTCTTCTCGTCACTTCTCTTCTCTAAGCTCCTCCTCCTCTCCCACGTCCACCGCACAATCACCCCCGACCTCCAGCATGAACTGATCACCCCGCAGCTCGCCTCCTCCAACTCAACACACTCCCAGCACCTCCATCAGAAACAAACTAACTTCAACTCCTCCAGCTTGGACCGCACACCGGAGCGCCCCGCAGAGGACCACACCAGAGGGCCACGCGATGAATATCTCACCACCGGCTTGCTCTCCTCCCTCCCACGCTCACGGCACCACGCCACGCGCCATTTCAAACGGTTCACCCTTGCGCTAAGAAACGCACAGTGCGGTATGATAGCAGTCTCCCAAGCCGGCGACCTCCCACGGCCGCAATGATGCACCACAGCGCTCGATGTCGATATCGCTCGCAAGGCTAGGCACCCGGCCGAACGTCGCAGTCGCCGTCCTCCTCCGGCTGGAGATGCACGAGCGAGGCTAGTCGCGGTCGATGGAGAGAGACGTGCGCTCCGCCTCTCAGAGTGTTGCTGCTGTTGTGGTCGTCGTCCTCGCCCTCATGCCTCAAGTCATAAGCTCTAGTCGCTCTGCAAGCCTTCAACGCGCCCTCCGGCGTCTCTCACCAGGCTCAAGGTTGCAATTGGTCGCGCACTCACTCACTCGCCCTCTCTCTCTCTCCCCCTTCTCTTTCCCTCTCGCTCGCTCTCTCTCTCTCTCTCTCTCTCGCCCTCTCTCTCTCTCTCTCTCTCTCTCTCTCTCTTCCCGGCGAGCCCCTCTGTCGCCGTGTGAATGGATCTCTTTCGCTTGCGTCTGCCCGCGGGGAGGGGGCCGAGCCTGCCCGTCATTACAGAGAATGCCATTGCATGAGGCCGTCTTACGTACCGCGTCACTTCACTAATTAGCTTACGCTTTTCTCGCTGGTCCCCACTAATCGCCCTCGCCTGCTCCCTCGCCCGGAGTCCAACGAGTCCAATGCCTTTGCTGATCCGGTTTCGTTTCTCATTTTCAATATTTTCGTTTTCATTTTCATTTTAATTTCATTTTAACGAGTCAAATGAGTTGAGCAACTTCGTTTGTCATCATCTTATTTCCTTGTCCATCTTTTTATTCAGGGTGATTTTTGCATTTGTTTCATCCATTGGTGGTTTGTCGGATGGCAAGGCTTTTTCGTGAATCATCTTTGTTTTTATTTCTGAAGCTGCCCGAGGCCCGAGGGTGGTTTGTTTGTCTGATTGACAGGTGGTGCCAAGTTACTGGTTTGGTCAATGGTGGTGTTTTTCTTTTTTCTTTTTTTTTCCCCCCGATTCTAATGTTGCAGCTGCCCTGGGGTGGTTCTGAGGGCTCTGGAGGGGTTAAAGTGTTGGGCTACTTGGTTTGTTGGTGGGGCTATTTGTTGGGGGTTGAGGCTACATGAGCTGATAGAGTTGGGAGCGGACCAATGGTGATGGGTTTTCACAATGGGAGATCCAGAGGGGTTTACTGATGTTCCAAGAGTAATTTGGAAATGAGTTGGGGAATGTGCCTTGAGGTGCGAGTCACCGTGATTGAGCCTTGGTATTCTGCGTAATTTGTGATAGGTGGGAATTTGGGTTGCAAGTGAGATGTGAGTAGCCGGCCCTGAGGTGAGATCATAATTCTAATTTCTTCCCAGTGAAGTCCTTATGATAACAGCTCAAGTGCATTAGGGAAGTAATTATGGTGTGGGGTTAAAACTTAATAAGTGCTTGACAAGCTTCATTCTAATGACACATCATCAAATAACCAATGCTGAATTCTACTTAGCATCATTGAGTTGCCCAAGAGTTAATTCAGGAATGAAAACAAGCAGCCTTTGGTGATAACAGCTGTGGAGAAGTGGCATTCAAATCTGAAGTCTGCCTTAGAGGTGGGATTCAAAAGTGCAGCAAGCATCATGAACAATGAGCTCAATGGATACTGAAACTCTATCCACTTACTGTAAATTCCAGTAATTGTTGCGATAGGTAAGAATTCAGAAGGCTACAGGTGTAAGATTTTGAGGCACCAACTTCAGCTGTGAAGCTGTAAGGGCTTAAGTGCATGACCATATAAATCCAGGTGATTCCTTGGTGGAGTCACAAATCTTCAGGAATCAGGCACAAGCACTCGCCAAGTTTTGTTCTTGTGATCTCCTCTGGACTTCAAGTTAGGTCAAGGTGGATCCAGGTGAGAATATCAAGATATTGGTTGGCCATTGGGCTATGGCAAGAATCAACTTTGAAGAGAGATTGAAGTTTAAAGTGCAGCTCAAGAAATTTGAGAGAGCCTTGATGCAGAAAATAACTTGGTTACCGCTGGGACTAAGTTAGAAGTTATGGTAAAGCGTCCAATAATGGCGCAAATTTCAGCCTGGTGAATCTACTGCAAATTTAAGAGTGCAAATAATTTTCATGCATGGGGAAACTAATTAAAAAGTTGGAGCAAGTGGAATCATCATTTTTGGATTCTTCTACAATTAGTTATGAATATTTGAAGATGGATTCATAGGTGTTTCTAAAATGATGCCCTAAAATCGCACCCTATAATGTTTTCCATCAGTACATGGTACTCTTGGGTGGGGAAGCTATTATGTACCTCTGAGGGAAGATGACTAGAGCTCCATTTTTGGCACTGTGTCATTTTTGGTCGTTCTACCATAGAACTTGGAACCAAAAAGAGATTGGGAGGAGAACCAGATGTTCGTTGCCTAATTATCGCAGTGTTCACTCACCATCTCTACATTGTGCAGCTAAGGCAGGTTCGTGATCCTTCACCAAGTAGCGTAATTTCAGTACTCTAAACCACCTTTCGTATGATGGCTTGTGCAAAGGGCCAAGACATGACACTGCATGATTCCATAATGTTGAAAGTAGAGGGAGAGCACAATAAAGTGGACCACAATTTACAAAGTACAAAATGTGATCACTAAGAAGTGAATATGAAGTGTGCTGTTTTTTAAAGGCTCAAAACTGATTTTTGAGCATTTTGGTGTAGTGTTTGAGCATTTTAGTCACTTTCTAGGATGTCATAAGGTATCTTTCACCCATCATCATAAAAAGAACATCCTCGATTGAAACTTAATTTGACCACTAATTCTAAATCATAAAAATGAACTATTCAAAAGTCTTAATTTCTTCATTTGGAGCCCTTTGTTGTCTTTAGAGGATGTTTTTTTCAATTTGAAACACAATGTTCATTATTCCGTGAAAGCAAACGCACATAAAGTACCGCGGAAGTGACCCTCTTAAAAAACATCCTTGCGGTACTTTTGGAACCTTAATCCAATTTTTAAGTATATGAATTGACTATAATGAATCTTCTTTCACTTCCAATGAACCTTCTTGCTTTAATGATGTAAACGGGCGCGACAAGCTCTTTAATGGAAACAACAATGACAAGTGACTTTTGATATCTCTTATATGAGATGTAACAGCAAGAGAGACTCAAGTGACTTCTGAGGAATCTTCTATAAAAGGACAAACACTGATGTCTTTTTGGGAAAGTCAGTCACTTACACACTCAAGATGATGAGTGGGGAAATCTAGACATGGATTCAATGTCCAGTCAAGTGATATTAAAATGACCTACCATAATTCTAAAAAGCAATGGTGTAGTAGTAATTGAGAAAAAGGCCTGGCTATCTGTAGTCATTTCTAACTTCAAGACTCAGCTGACATCCTATGAATCGTTTTATGAAAGCTAAACACTAATGTCTTATCAAGAAAGCAAGAGAGTGATGCCTTCTCAAGAGAGCTTGATGCCTTCAACACGAAAGCTAAACACTGATGCAACGTCTATTCTAGTGATAAGAAAATGACCAATCACATTTCTAAACAAAGAATTGGTCTAATCCCATGCTAGAAAAAAGGTGGACTATCTCTTGTCACTTTTAACTTGAGTTGTATTCAGTTTGTGTTCTACAAGGCACTCATTGAATTGTTAAAATTTTCATATATGAAAATTTTCCTTGCTGAATCTAAGTTATAATTTGAGAAGCTAAGAAATATCTATGATTGAATTGACAAGTTGCAAAAGTTCAAAACTCCAAGCAATAATTGAGTGACAATTTTTCAATAAATTCCATATACATATACATATATATATATACATATACATATATATATATATATATATATATTGATTTGTCTATCTCACAATTTTATAAAGCCAATCTGGACGGACGTTTGTTCTTCTATACTTATGGTGTAATCATGAGTCCTTATAGAAAGGCTTGTCTATTATGTCCCAATGTCGTCATGTCATGACTGCTATTTGTTACAACCCAATGCTAGATTCGACCATTACGTGGTTAAAAAGATCCTAACCATATTTGGTATGTAAGTACATTATTCCAATTTGGACATGTATGATGGAAGATGTCTACGACTCTACGTGTCATGACATGTCACCAAATTAGAATAATGTCAAGAAATGTTCACTAGCACTTCTCCATTCACCATGTCCATCTTTTGATTCCATCATTAGCCCTACGGTTTCCTACCGTCAACCCTTGTTTCAAACCGCCCCACCATCATTTCCTACCATGACACCCTTGTTTTTTCTTGCGCAACCCCCTCCCCCTTCCTCCCTTCCCTGCCGTCTGCCTTGAATTGCACATCGTTCGCCTAGGCTTGGTATAGGTATCACACAAGAGGGAAAAAGTTCTTAATAGTTGGGATTTAAGAGGAGACGATATAGAATGAGGGGTAGACAACCGGGAACATAGGGCCGGTGACAAGGAAGAAGAGAGGTGAAAAGCAACTTTTGAAGGCTCTAGAAGCCACATTTTGAACCAAAATTTTATCATTGAGGATGTTTTTGACATCCTCATGAAATGTAGATGCCAAAAATGTATTCAAACATAAGAGATAAATGAAAGATGAGGTTGATAGTCTGATAGAGTTATTGAAAGGTAATACGGTCAAATTAGGGCGAAGAACAAGAACATGGAGGCGATTCACATGTTACATGGGTCGGACAACAGGTAACAAGTTTCCAATGGTTGGAAACAAGGGGCGGACGGTAGGAAAGAGGGGAAAAATGGTAGAAAATTGTGAGGCGGACGAAGAGATCTGAAAGGGGGTAGAATATGGAAGGCACTATAGTAAGCGTAAGTTGATTTAGTTTTTTCTTATATTTAGGAATCCTAATAACCTCTCTAAATACATTCTCGCCATAGTGGCATATGACACATTGGATTTTGTCATACAATGGATGTAGACATTGGCATTGGATAATTAAATTACCCTACCTATAGAGTCAATTCTATGTTGACCCTACGTGGATCCTAGTGTGTGATGACAAAAGGGTCTGTTACAACACAAACCGTTGTGATAGGACATCATGTCATGGTACGTTGTAATATATAACCCTTGTTATAGGATATTTTTCTAGAGACTATGAAGTAATAAAATATGTATAATATAGTTTTGAAATATTTCCCATTTAGATCGTATACATTTTATTTACTTTACATATGTAAAATCTTAACATTCAAACAAAATCATTATCTCGTACTTTATTTCTTTATTGCAAATTTGTCCAAATTGCCAATTTGACTCCTTTTCACTTTAGGCCTAATAAATCTCAATCTTCGCATTTATTAGTATATTTTGATATGAGATCTTAAAATGAACCTATTTTTAGGGTTTTCTATGTTGTCTGGTCGTGACTATCTCGTCGGGACGTCGGAATGGGTCGCAACAAGACCATTGTGACGTCACAATAGGGATCAACGTAGGTTTAAACTTTAGAGTAGGCCCTGCGAGTAGGTCGGGTAAAACAATTTCCTCATTGCATACGTGGCGTCCTACGCCGCAAGAGAGGGGGCCACATTAGATGACGTGGATCTGCGGGAGGGAGGTCGCAATGGCAAAATGTAAAAGTGATGACTACCATCCGCCCCATGTTTCCATACATTGGGAACGTGTTCCCCATCGTCCGACCCCTTGTTCCTTGTTGTCCGCTCCAATTTAACCCCTTCAACTTAGAGAGGCCATATCTTCCTCATTTTTTGCCTTATTTTAGCATTTGAGGACATTTTTGGAATCTACAGTTCATGAGGATGTCTAAAATGTCCTTGAAATCAAGATTTGGATTCCAAATGCGGCTACTAAAGCCCCTGAAAGTTGCTGTCCGCCTCCCTTGTTCCACCTAGTCCGCCCCATGTTTTTTCTAGTCCGCCAGGGGGGATGCACAATAAAGTGTACCAAAAAAGTGCTCTGCTCATTGCCAATTTCAGCCCCTATTGCAGAGACATAAAAAAGTGGCATTTTGATTGTTGGTATGTAAGGACGAAGTTTGGGTATAGAAAATAGACTTGATAATCTAAAGTGTGGAATAATACGGTACAAATTTGCGTCTTCTTTAATGCCGTACGAGAACCTCAAAGTCCGACAAAGTGAATGCAGTCATTTGATAATGTAATAAGAACAAGTGTCAGATGTTGTCGGAAATCACTTTTGATTCCATAAGGACCTGCGTTTGTGAATTGCGGTTGTAGAAATGACAATGACCACTTCAAATGAAAGTTTGGGTGGACAAGAAGTATTTCAGGGACGTTTTTAAAACATTGTTTTCCGTGAAACTTTTTGTGAGGTTTTTTTCACCGTACATTGTTTTTTAAATTGGAAAAAACATCCTCTGAAGACAATAGAGGGCCCAAAATGAAGAAATTGAGACTTTGGAAAAGTTCATTTTCATGATTTAGAACCAGCCGTCAAATTAAGTTTCAATTGAAGATGTTTTTTTTATCGAGATGCCTGGAAGATACCTTATGATACCTTAAAAAGTGACTAAAATGCTCCAAAACTACACAAAAATGCTCGAAATCAGCTTTGAGCTTTAAAAAACAGCACACTTCATATTCACTTCTTAGTGATCACATATTGCACTTTGTGGTACACTTTATTGTGCTTCCCCCCGCCCCATGTTCTCAACTATTGGAAACTTGTTGTATATCATCCGCCCCTTGTTCTCAATGATTGGGAACGTAATCCTCGTAATTTTTCTTTCCATTTACTGTAATTTGCTGACATGTCATGACACGCGGATGCCTTCCAAGTTCCATCCTACATGTCAAAGTTAGGGTAATGTAATTTTATTCAAAACCTAGTTATTTTTGAGTCCGACACAGTAAAGACAGGATCGGTCATAATGTTGTGACATCATGACGTCATAATGTCGTGACATTATGACGGAAATGGCCTCCGTCACGACGCAATAGAATACCTTGCCTATTATACTTCTCATATACCAAAATCAAACAGTTGATTTTTCTTTGTTTATGAAATCATAAAGATCAAAGTCAAATCAAGTTAAATATTCTTGACCACCAACTCTTAAAAACTATGCTTTATCAAACTTTGCAACTTGCCCTTGTAAAACTACAACTTAGGCATGTTGGTAGTTTGATTAGAAATTTGCTTGGTGATACATTTA
Organism: Ceratodon purpureus; assembly: GCA_014871385.1. NCBI lineage: Eukaryota > Viridiplantae > Streptophyta > Bryopsida > Pseudoditrichales > Ditrichaceae > Ceratodon > Ceratodon purpureus. The sequence goes on from CM026428.1 coordinate 3,605,125, forward strand.
AATAAAGACATTTGGAAAACATCTTTGAAGTAGGCTTTATTACTTCTTGCATAAATTGAACGACAAAATGAGGTATCACTAAAAATTTCCAAAAAATCATAAATTCACCAAAAACAAGTCACACAATAAGTTTGCAATGGAATCTTCCCAGTTCAAATTAATCACACAAGAATAACATCTTGAAGTACATTATTTAAGCTGCCAATAATCCTAATATCTCAATGGCGTGTTAAAGAATTTTAGAATATAAAGAACCAAGAATAATATGTTATCTTTAGCTTTAATGATGGGATAAATCATATGTTTTCTCTCATGTATATTTCTAATTTTATGCAATAGACATATCTTGGACAAAAGAGATATCAATATAATTATGGTTTGGAAAATAAATATCAGTTTTGGATGAAAAAGAGTCTTAAATTGAATTTTATAACTACTATACAGTATATTGAGATTTTCATCAAAAGATTCTATTGATGCTGTTTTAGATGAACCATTGACCTGTAAATTAATGATTCTCTATTTGAAACAAAATTGATGTATTGAAATTTGAAATCAAATAAATATTGGCAAAATTATTAGAGGTCAAGGTGTCAAATTGCATAATATTCAAAAGCAATCTTCAAATTCAAAAGTGATTTCTTTCCTTTTTTTTGGATAAAGGAATAATATTTTTGAAATTCTACAAGTTTTGTTTTACAAGTCAAACTCTTGTGAGACCTAGACGACATACTTTTCCATTTCAAAATCTGCTGCTATGTAATGCATACACTCAACTTTCATTTACAATTTGAAAGATGTCATCATAGCTTACAAGCAAACTGTATATTACCTAATTTAATATTGACAAGGGTTTTCATGTGCATACAATGTGCTATTGTAGATTCATTCATAAGCAATTGCCAAAATGAACCATAAAAGTTTTAAGAAAAAAATTATTTCTAAATAAGAAACCAATTGAAAATGCTTAAAAGGAAAGAAAGGATTGACATCTTCACATATAAATGAATGCAACTACCGCATTTTAAATTCATATACAACAAGTTTGCATTCCAGATAAACTTATTTTCTAGTTATGACATTTTTGAAACATAACAATACAATTTGTGTCCAATTGATAGTGTATATTGTCTTTGTTGAATGTAGAGCTTCAATGTATTAAATTTGAGGGGAGCTGTTTTTGTTCAATTTAGAAAATTGTTTTCTTACAAATCAACATATTGTTTCAAATGTACAATATTTTGATGAGATTATGACCCTTCAATATGTTAAGACGTATAAAAAAATAACCTTGTATCCCCGTCTTTCCTCTCTTCATAGCCTCATAGGTGAGATTAGGATAAAAATTTGATGAGAATGTTTGTTTCTTCTGCAGTTTCTTTAAATCCACGGACCACAATACATTGAGATTAAAGATTTGGAAATCTTCTACAATTGGTTAAAAACTCTTATTATTAACAAAACACCAAGTTCTTTTTTAATGACACGAGTTGATTATGACTAGTTGCATTAGACCACATTTCTATGATTGCTTTGATGTATGTGATCATAATTTGTAGCAAACCTACATTGTGACCAGATACATTAAAAAAGAAATAGTAACTGATACTGGTCACACATTTGAAATTTGGAACTAATCTGCTTTTTTATAGCAAGAAATTATATATTTTTTCTGAAAGAGTTACTCATAATCCTCTTCTACAATATGTCATTATCCCATGTATGAGAGAATTACCCACAGCCTACAGGATGATGACATTCATGTGATCTCAACTGGAATTCCTGTGATTGAGTTAGTCAGCAGATAACAGATCTGAGAAGTTTGTACTAGCTGAGTGACATACTCGTCAACCACATGGCCCTCACTGATATATTCTACTCAAAATTTCAGCATGCTCCCAGACAGTTAACCCAGTAGCTCCATCTTAGTTTGTCCCTGATAGTGGGACAGGTGCGGTTTTTTGTATTAATTAATTAAAGGGTTCCTTGAGGAGGTGCCACGTGGACCCCTTTAAGGACCCCTTAAACTAATTAATACAGAAAACCACACTATTTCATATTTCAAAATCTTTCCACCCACAACTCATATACTTTGTCACATCCTCTGCATTTGCAAACAATATGGGGCAAATCCCCAAATTATCATACCATCACCATACCATCACATACCATCGCCATGCCACATCACACCCCCTCCACATCACACCCCTCATTAACCCCTAAATGGCCATTGTCCTAGAATGGGCTTTTTTGAAATTTGGGCAGGTTCCTAAAAATTCAAATTTACTTGAAAAATTTTGAATTTTTTTGTGGTAAAAGGTTTTTTCAAGAGGTTTATGGGGATATTTTTTTTATTTTTTTTGGATGAAGTGAGAAAAAGTTATGCTCCTTTGAGCATAAAACGCCCTTCCACGGGCAAGCTCTCAGCCACTGTGAATGCAGCAATTTCTGCCCAAAACTGCCCAAAACTGCCCAAATCTGCCCAAATCTGCCTAAAGACAAAACTTTGAAATTCCACCAAAAATTGAGATTTTGATATTTTTTGAAAATAAAAATTTCTATGTATAGATGAGGTAGTATAGCATGTTCTCACCGTTTGGATTTTTAATCCAAATTTTTTCATATGCTATTCTTATTGTCCAAAAACGGCCTTTCTTTGTGAATTTCAGTACACCCCCTAGCGGAAAATGATTGTTTTGGCAACCTTCCACAACTTTTTTGTAAACAATTTGTTTAACACAATTAGCTAACTCAGTCTTCTTTGACGTGCATCAAAACCCCCAAAATCCATAATGGAAAAAAATGGTTTTTTGGGCCTTCAAAACTCTGCTGATCCCTTTTTGCGCAGGGAAAAAAAACTTGTTTTTCAACTTTGAACGTTATGATCTTGCAATTGGTGAGGAATGAGTGTGTAAGATTTGGTGGACATGTTGACATAGAAGTTAGCTACAAGATCTTACGGTTAGATGTACTAATTAAGACCCCAAGTTTGCAAAATCCACTTTGCTTGGAAGAGGGGCTGGTTTCAGGCAGTTTTGATGAAAAACACCCTTGGCCGTTTAGGGGTTAATTAATTAATTAATGTCACATTTGGTGGTTCGCAATTTTGGGTGCATAGTTTTATGATCATAAGTGATCTGCACAACCATGAACTGCAATTCTATGAGTCTGGACAACAGTCATCAGACAGACATGGGCCACAGCAAAAGAATGGACTTCTGCCCAGTGATTCAAGTTGTCACAGACAGGAACTTAGCTTCACCAGATGACATAGTATTAGCCACACTAATGGTAGGTTGCAACACTGGCTGGAAACCTCTTGAATGTAGTTTATTCAAGTTAGATGAGGCTGTGTGCAGAGGAGTTGCAGGCAGGAAGAATGCTGAGTAATTTTGATATGGTCACCAGTTGAACACGTAGACTGTTGATAATGTTGACCCAATCTCCTTGAGAAAGCAGGGGTGCAAGACCCATGAGCCGGACAGAAGGCCTCCATCAATACCAGTCTCCATAGCTACTGTCCTCTGCTTACAGGTCTCTAGTGCACAAGAGACCAGCTATGGAGCCTGTTTGTTCAAATTCAGCCATGAACTGCCGGCTTGACCCAAAATAATGTTGGTTTCAATTGTCTGAACTGTTCTTGTCATTCATCTTTCATCCACATTTGTTTGCATGTGAGTATGTACAAATTTTCCTGTAGCACATACCGTAGCCTACTAGCAGCTTCGTACAAAAATAATTCTAAAAATAGAAAACAAAATATTTAGAAAATTATGAAGTCAAAAATCGAAATTAGAATAAATTAGTTTTTGCAATATTTTGTTAGTTCTAAGCCATTTCAGGTCATTTTTACTGATTTTTGGCAAAAAAACAAAAATTGAGAAATCCATTTTGGAGGTGTTGATCATCAATTTTTCAGAATAATTAAATATTCGACCAAGCATGAACGAAGCTGCTAGTAGCCTAGTAGGCTACGGTAACAAGTATGTAGATTATCAATGTTGGCTGAATGTGAAAGAAAAATGCACGGTAACAAGTATGTAGATTATCAATGTTGGCTGAATGTGAAAGAAAAATGCAGCCAACTCCCTCTCTCCGAGCACTCTTTGTCATTCCTACAATGAATCTTAACATGGGCTAGTTTGCACACTTCCAATGAAGTTCTAGGTAGCAGGCCGTTTGACCCCTTAAAGGTTAACCCCAGTGAAGTGGCGGGCTTGGGATTTGTTTCACACACCTGGGGCTCCTTTTCAATGTTCATTATCAGTTTATAGGCAGCCTGGGAGTACCGTAATTCCTCACGATGCTTAATAGATGGAAACGCAAACAGAAAAACAAGAACTGGTATCAGTACACATTGACCAAAGTTACTGTATGTTTGGTAGTTCTAAACATACCCATCTAATTGATGCTGCTAGTGCTAATAGATAATTTAATACCCTTGTCAAAGAAAGTGACACCAGCACAATGCACTCATCCTCAAATGCCTGTTCTTGGTGATCTATTTCTTGTCACTTTCACTAATCCTCAGCTTCAAGTTCCAGGTTGACTGAGTATGAGTCCACAATGCCATTGTCTTCTATTAGAACACCAGTTGATGAGTACTGGGAGAAAACCGATGCTATGCAAATGAGATGTAAAACAAAGCATACAAGATCTAGATGGCCATGGTCATGATTCTTGCTTAGCAAGGCCAAGCACACTAATGGTGATCATCCTCTTGAGTGCCCCTTGTGTGGGTACTATTGATCACCCCACGCAATAGAAGATTTGTTTTCTGAAATTGAAAGTTCTCAAAGTGCTAACGTGTGCCCTCTGAGCACTTGAAGTGGTGGTACTGGCTGCTCAGAGCAAGGGTTTGTGGAGACCAGCTAGCTGAGAGTTATTTGATAGAGACCCCCACCGACCTTGCATGTACAGCTACACAAAAGCTGCAGCACACATGAGATAACATTTAAAGGTTATCAGTTGCAACTGGGAGACCTTCCAATGCACCTTGAAGTATTGGTACTCCAACTCCCTTGCAAAGAGAACTCATTTCTGTCCAACTCCTTTACACTAGCCATGTTTACACAAAGTGAAGAAGCTGAGGTGCAAAATCCAGTGCAAAATTCAAGGTAAGTCCTAATTCTCTTGGAAAAATGGTGTTCATTCTTTGAGTAATCTTCTCTGTGTCTACACATGGTGGAGACCTTGACTGAAAATTGATGGGATTGTGGAGTTCTCCTTGGAAGATGGATTAGCCACATGTGACATGGCTAGTGTACATTATGGTGAAAAAGTTCAACAAACATTATGGTGGATGGCCATACGGTTGCTGTGTGAGGGTTGATGCATTTTAGAATGAAACTAGATGCATGAACTAGCCTCCTGAGGATGTATGTACTATACATTGTCACTATCAATTCAGGAAATTTTCACTAATCTTTCAAATGTTATTAGACATAGGCATTGATGCATTCTTTGAGTTCCCATTGGAAGTCTCATTCTGGGTGGATGAACATCTATCCATGGCTGAGCCACATGTAAATGTCTCGAAGCAACTGGGTCAAGCATCCTTGTGTGCATCAGTATACTGTACACCATTCATGAATTCATACATGCTAAACCCCTAAACGTGCTAGTATTTTGTTTTTCATATTTTATCATGGTTATAAACATTGAATTGGAATACTGTATTTCTACTATCCAATTTTGATGTAAAATTGAAGCCAAAAATGTTAAATTTCAACGTCATTGTCCAATTATTGAATTGTGTTGGGACCGTAAATTGGGTTATCCAAATCAACAAGCATTCGTCTTCATGGTTTCGGATTTTTATTAAAGTCAATCATGACAAATTGAAGCCTCTGAAGCTCTGGCTTTAAGTTCAAAGTTCAGACCTTGAAGGTAAAATTAGAGAAAATTCAATTCAATTCCAAGAATTTTGGTTTTTTTTCTTCTTCATAATCTTTATGATTGCTCATCCAATCAGTTGTTTTTCCACACCAATTGTGCCATTTAACTAGTTCAGAGACTCTGAAAGTGGCAGTTTGTGGTGCTATCACCTTCTGAGAGACTTCAAATGCTAAATTATGCCAGCACTTGCCAGTTCCAGCCTCCTGCCGCTCAACCTGTTGAGGAGTTGTAACTTGTACAAGCAGGTTCATTTAAAAGGGAGGCACATCTCTTTCAAAGGAACATGACTCATTGATCTCCCATTTGAATTCCCAGTACGCCTTGTATTTCATTCCCAGGAGACCCTCTTCCATTTTGACTGTGTTTCATTCTCAAACAGGTGATTTGACAGTAAACAGGGGAAGGATTAGTGGGCAGGGCAATCCAAAATCCTTGTCTCAGATAAATGATGCAGTGTTCGAAGGAGAGTATTGGTCGTCGGCCAAGATCAGAGCATACATTTGGGATGCTCTCTTGGAATATGGTAGACTCGAGTGGCAGAAGACTCAGCTTAGGTACAAAAAAGCTAAGACCCCGGAGAAAGCCCAAAGCATACTTGATGGCTTTGATGCTGTCTGGGTTATTAGAAATGTTATCTGTGTTAGGAATGGTTTATCTGTTGTTTGGCATCCGATGCCATGTGCTAGTCCCCTCATCTTTTGGTAACTCTTCCCGGAGGTTCCCCCTCTGTGGTTTGTAATCTACTTTTTGCAATGAATTTCCTTGCTTCAAAAAATAAAATAAAAAATCCTTGTCTCATTCAATGAATGTGCACTGCAAAATGACCATGTTCCCACCACCACTCCCTTTCACAAAATCTGAGTCCTATGCATCTCCTGGGGCATTGATAGTCCGAATGTTCTTAGACGCACCATGGCTGCAACATGAGTTTTAGTTTTCCATACTTGTTGTGTTCTGATTGGGCAAGTTTTAGATCCATCTTAGTAGCAGCCTTACGACATGCTCACCTCATTTTAACCCCTAAGTGCCCAGGAAAGCCAAAATGGCTTTTTGCTGTTTCGGTCAGTCTAAATAAAGGGGTTAAAATTGATATTTTTGCCTAAGATTTTTATTAGATGCTCCTTGTACTGCAAAGTGTATGTGGTAAAATTTACAAATCCAAATTCCAATTTGAAGACCTTCATCTAGAAATTTTAGGTTTCAAGTCCAAAACGGGCAGCTTAAAATTAGGCTTTTTTTAAAATAAAATTCTTAAAATATGTTCATAACCAAACAACCACTCAAATTCCAAAGAGACCCAAGTCAAAAAATATACCAATTTTACAAGGGCAGCCTCTAAAAATTACAAGGACAAGCTTCAATATTTTCAGTAATTTTTGAATTACTTTTTTCAAAATTCGTCAAAATTTGAGATTTTGGAATTTTTCAAAAATAATTTCGCTCAAAAATCAAAAACTTATATAGGCACATAACCACCGTTTAGATTTTTCTAAAACCAAATATACATGACGTCATGCATGTTTTACTATATCAACGTTTTCAGACCTGCTTCTAGAAAACAATTTTTATGAGAGCCAAAAATTGGAATGAGTCTCTCAAATTTTCCATGGAGGTACTCAATTTGATTACCTAGATGGAAAAAAATATGGGCAAAATGTTTCGGCTAACAATCTTCAACTCCCCCTTTGCACCATTCTGACTATGTCATTCAGCCAATGCCCAAAAAATGTTTTGCTGCAACTTTGAATATTATAATCTCTAAGATGGTAAACATCCAACGGCTGAAAAAATTATCGGTACTTCTAAAGAAGGTTCAGTACAAGATCTTACGGCTCGATGTCTAAAAAAAGAATATGTTTTTGGTTCAAATTGTCGTTTCTACAAGGTGGTCAAAAATCACTGTTTTGGAGGTTTTGAGACCCAAAACATGCTTGGGCACTTAGGGGTTAAAGTAAGATGAAGTCCTGGAAACTGATCTAATTTGACGATGGAATTAGCGCTTAATTTTACGTGGTTTTATTAAGCTTTCGACATCTCCTACAAGCAACACAAATATATTAAAACGGCCACTCCACGTTATTATCGCCGCCTCATACAGTGGTGTTTGAGAGATATTCGGAAGCCATGGTGGCTTTATTTGGACTTGCACTTGGAAAATCATGAAGACATATCAGAAATGGAAGTTTTGTGTACAGGGTTGTCATAACGAACAGACATGGGCCAAATTCGGCGGACCGGACGGCACTTCGGACGGACAGACCAGTCGGTCCCCAACATTTATCGGACATAGCGGTCTACTAGAAAAAAATTAATAGGTATATATCTTCAATATGTGCACAATAATCTTCAATATATACAAGATTGGGACGGTCAACCTTAAGTCTTGGTCGAACGGACCTCCCTTGACCCCTAACGGTCGGACAAGCGAACCGAAGGTCCGGACGGCACTTCGGTCCGGGAGGTCCTATAAACAACCCTGTTTGTGTAATGAATATGAAGTATAGGATAAAATAAAATACTGGCGCAAGTGATTACAACATTACATAGCCAAAAGGATAATGATGAGTCCAAAACAAAATTGAAAAATAAGAAAAAATTAAGAGGCAGTAAACTAGTAAAAAATATGCCAATAAAAAGTATATTAATAAATCAATAAAAATAACTCTCTGATATGTTTATATGCAATCCAAAAAGATTTATTCACAAATCTTGAATACACAATTACATAAGTTTGTTGCGATATTTGATTTATTGGGTTTTATGTTCTAGATCATATATTATACGATATATATTAATATATACCAAAATCTCAGTCCAAGACAACAACAGCATTTCGGGTCACTCTCCCAAGCTTAAGAGTCCAGTGAGTACATTTTAACATTGAGAAGATTCAAACTATAAGATCTAATGCTGCAAATCAGAGAACCATACACATAAGGATCATGTCAGGGTTGTCAAGACGTCCGAGGACATTTGGGACGTCCGGACGTGCACGGACTTCCGCCAGCGCTCCAAGACATTCTGTGACTTTGAAAAAAAAAAAAAAAAAACAGGTTTCACCTCGGGGTGAAACGAGATTCTGGAGGGATAAACATTTTTCGACCGTCCGATCGGCCGATTCTGCGACGGGGCCGCATCACGGCCTTCGGATCACAAAGACGACCGCGAGGACGGCCACAAGGTCGTTGCCGACCACGGCCACTCCGCTCCGACGGCCACGATACGGCCGCTTCGGGCGATCGTGGGCCGTCGGATCGGAGCGGTCGCCGACGGCCGTTCGTCCCCTAGCCGTCCGCAAGGCTGAACGCGGGGTCGGACAGTCCGCGGCCCCTCCGATCCCACCGCCACATTCGGGCCGCGGCCGCCGCATTGTGGCCGCTCGATTCCAGCAGCCGTTGAGGGCCGTTGGATTGAAGGGCCGTTGGATTGGGCGGCCGTCGGCGGCGACGGCCACCATTTCAAAAAAAACCCTCGAAACTTAAAATGTTCATAATTTCTTTAAAAATTATCCGAATCGGGCTTATGAGGTGTTTTCTTGCATCTATTTTTCCTGTAGATGCCAAAAAAACATCTCACAAGTCCATTTTGGACACGTTTTGAGGAAGTTACAGCAATCTGAATATTTCGGAGCGCCTCAAAACTTAAAATGTTCATAACTTCTTCAAAACCTGTTTGAATTGGGCTTATGAGGTGTTCTTTGGCATCTACGTTTCTTTTAGATGCCAAAAAACATCTCATAAGTCCAAGTTGGACAAGTTGTGAAGAAGTTACGACAATCTGAAGATTTCAGGGAGTTTAGAGGTCGGCCGTCGGGGAGGACGGGGGGTCGTCGGCGCGGACCGGGGGGGGGGGAGGGGGGGGGGGGGCCGTCGGCACGGACGGAGGGGGGGGGGGGGGGCTTGCAAGGCCTTCCTTCTTCTCTTGGGTTTTCTCTAGAGCCCGCCTCCCTTCTCCTCCTCCCCTCCTCCAACCTTGACAAAAATAATTCCATTTCTACACACTCTAAAAACAAAATCATTACCGAACTGGAAATTTCAGACATATCCCTGAAATCATTCCAAATGTCCTAAAGATCTTGTAATCGTGAGTGTGGGGTCCGCCTTGATGTTGGGGTATACTTTAGAAGGAGATATTTATGTCCTTCAATTGTTGGTGCTCTACTATGGGTTGCAAATATAATCTCAATGTCTAGAAGGGAGAATACATTTGTTTCGGGAATGAAATCATGGCCCATGGACCTATAGAAGTGGGAGGTATACAATGGGGGGTTACAACTTAAAAGGTAATGAGAAGCTAATAAAAAATAATATACTTTCATTTGAAGACATTATTTTGTTAGGCAATAAAAATTAAAGGAGAAGTCGACATGGATTTCACTTACATTAATATGACAAGTTTGTATGTTTTCTGCTTTAGTTTTATATTGCAAGACAAATCTTTTTTTTCATGGAAATGTTTTTTTCCTAATTACTTGATTTTTTGGGTATTCAAAATTACGTCCATTGTAGTTTGTTTATCTCGGGGTTACTTCTTATGTTTTCAAATACCATTATATTCTACGTAATTTCAATTAACTATTTTCTAATTATTGTCTTGTGCTTTATCTCATCCTCTAATCTTTAAATTTTTTATCCTTTCTAAGATAGATATTTTTATTTAGTTTCTTCCTTTGCCATAATGTTATTACCGTGACATGGTTTTCTATTCACTTCATACTCCTCATTTCTTCTTGTATCTCATTTCCACTCTTGCAATTATTATTATTATTTTTATTTGATCTTCTATTCTGATTATCTTCTTGATTTATTATTACCTCTCATGTACTTTTTTTATTTTATATTTTTTCCCTTGATATCTATCTTCTCTATTTTTTCCCTTGATATCTATCTTCTCTATCTTCTCCTTCAAACCTTTTCCCATTGTAGTTTGTTTATCTCGCGGTTATTTGGTATGTTTTCATTTATCGTCGTATAATTTGTATTTTTATTTCAATTGTCTGTTTCTTTATTATTGTCTTGTACATAATATAATCCCCTAATATTTTCTTCCTTTCTTCTAATAGTTAAAAATAAAAAGATAGAATGGGAGACAAATTAGAGGAATATTAAATAAATAAATAAATAAATGATGGGAGAAGAATAGAAGGATATGAAAATGAGAAGATAGAATGGAAGAATAATGTCAAAATAAAAAACTAAAGAGCAGATAGAATGGAAAAATAGTGTAATAATAAAAAAAATTAAGAGGATAGAATGGAAAAATAGTGTAATAATAAAAAATAAGAAGATAGAATGGAAGGCAAATGGAAAAAATATAAAAATAAAAGATAGAATCGGTGAGTAATGGAAGAATACATAATAAATAAATACTTAAATAAATAAATAAACAAATATAAATTATCCATTACTTCTTTGTATTTTTTATAGAATCATTCTGTAGTGATACTCTATTCTTTATATTAGCTGGGATCCAAAACAATAGAATTCTAAGAATGGAATATTAATATGAATGCCAATGATTTTATAGAAATGAATTGTTTAATCATAATTCTGATATTATTTTTGGCTATGAAGTATGTGATTGTATTTCCACATTTAGATTCCACATGTTATGTCCTCCATCCACAAAAATAATGATTTCGAATCACCTTTAAGTTGGAAAAGAATTCAGAAATCTCAGAATAAAAAATCGACCTGATTTGTTAAACTCTAAGCTATAGAGACTCAATATTTGTCTAAAGGGAATGGAAGGCAAACAATGTGGCATTCACTAGCCCAAGTACTCAAATGTGATACTAGCATATCCTCATTCCAAAAGAAAGAAACATTTCTCTTATGTCAACTCCCGAACCTTCAAAATTCACCCACCTTTCTAAATTAAACCTCCACCCTTGTCAGATGGCTTGGTTTTTAATTAATTAATTAACACCATCTTCGACTTCTAATTCAAATTTACAATCCTCAATTCTAATTAATGTGTCCTCCAACCTCCTTCACACAATTTCAACCTCTATCTAATTTGATTAGAATTCTAATTTCTAAGTGTTGCCTCCAGGGTTTTCTATTGTGTTGTGACGTGGGCCTATTGCGTCATAATGTCGGGACGTCACAACGGTTTAGAGTCACGACATAATGACCGATCCTGTCTTTACCGTGTCGGATCTGCCCCATTTTGAGCCATCGTCCGACCCCTTGTTCCTTGTTTTCCTACGTTGACCCCTATTGTGACGTCACAATAGTCTCGTCACGACCCGTTTCGACGTCCCGACCGGATAGTCACGACCAGACCGCATAGAAAGTCCTGGTTGCCTCCTCTACAACTTACCTTCCAAATCCTCCCATTTAAATTCATTTTTAAATTTCAAGTTTATCCCTTATTTAATTCCAATGTTCCATTCCTGATTTATACTCTCTATATACCACCCTGTGCTCCATCCCCCATCCAAATTTCATTCCTTTGATTCTCTCCTATAACTAAATTTTCCACTACCATTTTTTAACGTCAACAAAAAACCTTCAACCTCGAACTATTAAGTAACTTTAGCCAACAAATGCATGTGTTAGAAACTTCCTCATTTGGACTACATATGGAGGACTACATGTCTAGAAATGGAAGTTCTAGGACTACTTCAATGCTTTTGCCAAGGAAGGAGGGTGTGAGGAAGGGAAGAGAGTTAGGGAGGAAAGGAAGTTAGTGAGAGAAGGGAGAGGGGAGGGTAAAAGTAGAAGCACCGGCCGTCTCCCTCGGAAAGCCGACGACCAATGGCCTTAGTTTTACAAAAACATAATCGAAATTTCATCCTCCCGTATCATCTTCAAAACTTGTCCAAATTGCACTTGTAAGATGTTTTCTGGCATCTACACAAAATGTAGATGCCAAAAAACACATCATAAGCCCCATTCAGACATGTTTTGAAGAAGTTATGGACAAATTAAGTTTTGGGGCGCTTCGAAATCTTCATATTACGGTAACTTCCTCCAAACGTGTCCAAATTGGACTTGTGAGATGTTTTTTTGGCATCTACAAGAAATGTAGATGCTAGAAAACACCTTATAAGCCCAATTTGGACAAGGTTTGAAGAAGTTAGGAACATCTTAAGTTTCAGGGGGTTGTTTTTTGGAAATGTAGGCCGTCGCCGCCGATGGCCTCGGCCGACGGCGACCGTCTGTGCGGACGGCGGCCTAATCCAACGGCCCTTGACGGCCGCCGGAATCGAGCGGCCATGATGCGGCCGCCGCGGCCCGATCGTGGCCGAGGGATCGGAGCGGCCGAGGGCGGGCCGATCGCGCGGTCGGCCTCCTCGGACGGTTGGGGAATCGGACGGACGTCGGCGGCCACTCCGATCCGACGGCCCACGATCGCCCGAAGCGGCTGCATCGTGGCCGTTGGATCGGAGTGGCCGCGGTCGGCGGCGATCTTGCGGCCGTCCATGCGGTCGTCCTCGCGATCTGACGGCCGAGATGCGGCCGCATCTCGGAATCGGCTGATCGAACGATCGAAAAATTCTAACCCCCCCTGGACTGTGGGAATTCTTACCGCGACATAATTCTGGAGCGTTGGGGACGCCACGTCTGGACGTCCGTGTCGGACGTCCGGACGTCTAATTTGAAAACCTTGGATCATGCGTTAAGAAGGTAAAGAATTGTTCAAGCCTTCTTCAAGTGTACTTACAGGAACTTGATGCCGTAACAAGGATGTGGAATTATCTCATCACCGTGAATACTGTAGAACTCTAGTCGAGTCTCCCTCCAATCTCTTTGGGATGTATAGTGACCTACAAGCCCTCGATACATCCGTAAATGAAAGATATCCATTGGTTAAAGGAACCAGCATACAATTTCACATTTAATGCTCTCACAAAACCGTTGCAATGTCTTCATTCGCTGCTTGGCACACATCGCACCAACCAGTCTAAAGTTTCGAACACGATGTCAAGACGGATAAAGGATTTCAGTAGGAGCGAGTTCATTCTCCATCATGTACTGTCTACAGGATTGATCTACAAGAACTGACGTGTGCTTTGGCCATACGTTCTGCTTGGACCATTTTATAGTTGAAGCATGCAAAAATTGAGTGAACCCGGAGGTGACAATGCCAAGCGAGCAAGTTCGGGAGTCCTACTTTATGGAGGCTATACCGAATCTGCGTCAAGTTGTACTTCATGGAACCCTACATCATCCAATTATATCACAATCTGAGCATTGCTGTAAATGGATCTATGTCTATGTATCGAGATAACGATTCGGCCAGCGATGGCGATCATTGCCCAATTCACCAAATATCTTACAGTCCGTCATGTTGAGAATGCGGAAAGGTTATTACAAACTAAATCTCCTACATATCTTGTCCGTCACGGTAATGGGACAATCTGGCATCAGGTCGTGACTAGTGTCACATGTCGTGACCATCAATTGTCATGACGTCATGCCATTATAATGAAAATGGCCTCCTCACCACATAAAATACCAGCCTCTTTAAAACTCATGTATACACCATGAGTATAGAAGAACAAATGTCCTTATAGTCTCACGGTTCTGAATCAAACATATAGACAACTCTCTCTCTCTCTCTCTCTCTCTCTCTCTCTCCTCTCTCTCT